>JAABOM020070128.1:0-84891 GCA_011800125.2 Solanum clarkiae | reverse complement strand
AAGACGCTGCTGCATTATGTACAATAACCCCTTCCTTTGGAGTTTCAAGAAGGCGAACTCCCAAATTAGCTAGTTGATGTAGATCCTTAGCCACTCCTTGACTTACCACAACTTAATCACCAGTATTCATGATTGCCTTACGACTCAGAGCATCGGCTACCACATTTGCCTTCCCCAGGTGGTAAAGTATATCAACATCATAATCCTTTATTAGCTCTAGCCAGCTCCGCTGTCTTTAGTTTAGGTCTTTCTGCTTAAAGATATGTTGCAGGATCTTATGATCAGTATATAAGTCAATGTGAAACCCATACGAATAGTGGAGCCATATTTTTAGAGCAAACATAATCGCTGCTAGCTCAAGATCATGTGGTCGTAGCTGTCTTGATGCATAAGCAATTACCCTACCATGCTGTGTCAGTACACACCCTAAGCCAACTCCTGAAGTGTCACAATACACTGCATATCCCGCGGTGCCTTCTGGAAGTACTAGCACCGGTGCAGAAGTTAGCTTATTTTTCAGCTTCACACGCATCATTCTAATAGTACTTAGTTATCTTATGTGTCGACTTTGTTAGAGGCGCAGAAATAGAAGAAAAACCTTCAACAAACCTCCTGTAATAACCTACCAAACCTAGGAAGATCCAAACTTCCGTGGGTGTTGTTGGTCTTGGACAATCTTTCACCGCCTCTATATTTTGTGAATCAACCCTCATTCCCTCATCAGACACAATATGACCTAATAATGCCATTGATTTTAGAGAAAATTCACATTTAGAAAATTTGGCATACAACTGTCAATCACGAAGAACTTGTAACACCTGTTGTAAGTGATTTGCGTGGTCATCTTCTGATCTTTAATAAAACAAAATGTCATTTAAAAAAACTATCAGAAATACATCCAAGAATGGCTTGAATACCCTATTCATCAGATATATAAAAATCGCTGGTGCATTCATTAGCCCAAATGACATAACAAGAAATTCAAAGTGACCATAGCATGTTCTGAAAGCAGTCTTAGGTATATCTTCCTCCTTCACCCTCACTTGGTGATACCCTGATCTCAAATCAATTTTTGAAAAGCATTTGTCACCTTGTAACTGATCAAATAAATTATCAATCCTGGGGAGGGGGTATTTATTCTTAGTTTTCACCCTATTCAATTGTCGATAGTTGATACACATTCTCAAGGTTCCATCATTTTTACGTACAAATAACACTGGTGCACCCCAAGCGGACACACTAGTTCTTATAAAACCCTTCTCCAAAAAGTCTTTTAACTGCTCTTTTAATTCATGCAATTTTGCTGGGGCCATTCTATATGGAGGGATGGAGATAGGTTGAGTGCATGGAAGTAAGTCAATACCAAAATCTACTTCTCGTTCTGGAGGTAAGCCTGGAAGTTCTTCAGGGAACACATCAACAAATTTATTCACTACTAGAACTGATTGAAGAGTTGGTGATTCTGCCTCCATATCCCTCACTCTAACTGAATGACATATATACCCCTTAGATATCATCTTTCCAGCCTTAAAATAAGAGATAAATTTACTCTTTGGCACCCCAACATTGCCTTCCCATTGAAGAACTGCCTCATTTGGAAAGTGGAAGTACACTCTCTTAGTTCGGCAATCCACGGTGGTATAGCAAGAAGCTAACTAATCCATGCCTATTACAACATCAAATTCCACTATTTCTAGCTCAATAAGCTTAGCCAATGTGTCCTGGTCACAAACAGTTACTAAACAGTCATAATAAATCCTTCTAGCCATAATAGATACACCGGTAGGTGTAGACACTTTAAATGGTTTGTTCAATAATTTGGGTGTTCTCTTAAGCTTACCAGAAACTAGTGGGGTACTGTATGGTAATGTAGAACCAGGGTCGATCCTGTCATGGGGGCTAGCCCAAGGGGTCAAAGGAAAAGCATAGCCATGGCCGATCTCGATATAGATTTACCACTGATCAGCTGGTAATTTATATTACATGTTTTGCACAGATTATACAGTAAAGGCAAAGTAATAAAAAGAACATAAAGTATATGATCCCATAGCATAACTAAAGATGGTCTCTCATCCTACACTAGTGCATAGTTCCATTTGAGTTGTTACTTCATATTCAGTACATTATCTCATAGTGACGTCCTTTTGGGGGGACCTGCATTTCATGCTACAGGTACAGGTGCTAGTAGATCTCCCCATTAGTTGTACATGATATCCAACTGCTGGTACCAAGCTCCAGCTTGCTTCGGAGCTTTGTGTGTCTAGAGCTTATATTTTTGTATTGTATAGTTAGCTGAAGCGGGACTTGTCCCAACCCTTATCAGATACTCTTCCTTATCTAGAAGCTTTTAAGACTACGTAAATTAAAGTGTGGTCATGTCTCGTCCTCTAGATACCTTGGCCCCAATGGCCTAGCTATATGCATTTCCTTTTGTCTTGTTATTACTGTTTACTTTCGTAAAGGCATGTTGAATGTAGAAATTCCTTATAATCTGTATAAAAAGCATATAGATACAAGTTGGTTCTCCCGGGCCTTATCTGCAACGGGTGCCAATCCGCCCTAATGGGATTTTGGGCGTGACAAAAGGGAAAAACCTTCAACAAACCTCCTGTAATAACCTGCCAAACCTAGGAAGTTCCGAACTTTCATGGGTGTTGTTGGTCTTTGCCAATATTTCACAGCCTTTAGTTTTTGTGAATCAACCCTTATTCCCTCATTAGACACAACATGGACCAAGAATGCCACTGATTTTAGCCAAAATTCACATTTAGAAAATTTGGAATACAACTGTTGATCAAGAAGAACCTGTAACAATTGTCGTAAGTGATTTGCGTGGTCCTCTTCTAATCTTGAGTATACCAAAATGTCATCTATAATTACTATCATGTACACATCCAAGAATGACTTAAATACCCTATTTATCAGATTCATAAAAATTGCTGGTGCATTAGTTAGCCCAAATGACATAACAAGAAATTCAAAGTGACCATAACGTGTTTTGAAAGCTGTCTTAGGTATATCTTCCTCCTTCACTCTCACTTGGTGATACCCTGATCTTAAATTAATTTTTGAAAAGCATTTTGTACCTTGTAACTAATCAAATAAATCATCAATCCTGGGGAAGCGATATTTATTCTTAATTGTCACCCTATTCAATAGTCGATAGTCGATACACATTCTCAAGGTTCCATTCTTTTTACGTACAAATAATACTGGTGCACCCCAACAGGATACACTAGGTCTTCTAAAACCCTTTTCCAACAAGTCTTTTAACTGCTCTTTTAATTCACGCAATTCTGCTGGGTCTATTTTATATGGAGGGATGGAAATAGTTGAGAGCCTGAAAGTAAGTCAATACCAAAATCTACTTCTTGTTTTGGAGATACGCTTGGAAGTTCTTCGTGGAACACATCAATGAATTCATTCACTATTGGATCTGATTGAAGGGTTGGTGATTCTATCTCCGTATCCTTCATTCTAACTAAATGACATATATACCCCTTTGATATCATCTTTTTGGCCTTAAAATAAGAGATAAATTTACTCTTTGGCACCCCAACATTGCCTTCCCATTCAAGAACTGCCTCATTTGGAAAGTGGAAGTACACTCTCTTAGATCGACAATCCACGGTGGCATAGAAAGAAGCTAACTAATCCATGCCTATTATAACATTGAATTCCACCATTTCTAGATCAATAAGGTTAACCAATGTGTCACGATCACAAATAGTTACTACACAGTTATAATAAATCCTTCTAGCCATAATAGATTCACCGGTTAGTGTAGACACTTCACATGGTTTGTTCAGTAATTTGGGTGTTCTTTTAAGCTTCCCAGCAACTAGTGGGGCATTGTATGATAGTGTATAACTAGGGTCAATTAATGCATATACATTATGTGAAAAGATAGACAATCTAACTAGGACCACATCAGGTGAAGCTTCCAAATTTTGCCGACTCCCCAGCGCATAAGTACGATTCTGGATTCCGCTAGAGCTGGCTACCCCTCTAACACCTCTACCATGACCCATAGGTGCTTGTTGACTCCTACCTAATGGAGGAACTGACGATGATGTATAAAGGCTTCTGAACAATTTTTACAATCCACGAAAGTAAGTTCTTGTGTGATATCATAATTGTGCTTGTAATTGTAACTTGTGGGCTGATTGATTACGGGCTATGGTCTCACATCCTCCACCTATTTTGAGGAATGTTTTTGAACTATTTTAGTACTGTTTGTATGTATAAATGTTGTGGGAATAGTTTGGTTGAAGTTGGTAATGTTTTGGAATTCTCAACGTCGTAATGTAGCGAAGGGATGTAACATTATGCCGCCTATTTGTATATTGCATAGAAATGTTGCATGTTGTACTTTGTGGGCTGTTGTAAGACTGCTATGGCACTAAAAATAGGCTAAACATGATATGTATATGAGAATGTGTAATAAAAAATATGATTAAGGGGCGGAAAGGTTAAAAGAATACGCTCGGGTTTACAATTATACGCATGCTGCCCGTATATGTTTTTATGAGAGTGGGCTGCCAAGATGTATCTATTGGCTTTTAATGCTAGTTTTATCACCTACTATGTTATAGATAAATACTCGGAGGAAGGGAAGGTTATCTCGAGGTAATAACAGGGTCGTACAATGAGGTATGTAAGGTTACTTGATTTCGTATTATTTGGCATGAAACATAGATCCCTCCTTGGCACATAAAGGTACTTACCAACTCCGATACAACTATTAACCGTGTCTCAACTCTTTCACATGTTCATATGCTCTTATACATAGCCACCTTTAAATCTGCATACATACTTGGATACCAGGATACACGAATTCGTTCTACTAAATAAAGTTCATGTGTTGTCCCACCTCCTATGCATATCATTATTTGTGTAACTTACTCCTTTCATTATAGTGATGTCTTTTATGATTATTTACATGTCATATATTGTATCTACAGTCCTACAGCTCCAATATTATAACCACCAAAGGAGTCATCTCAAAAGTAATTGAAAGATAAAGTATATTGCTTATTGATGGGTGGTAACCCGAGGGGTGGAAGAATCATCTAGCCAGGGTCGATCCTATCATGGGGGGTAGCCCAAGGGGTTAAAGGAAAAGCCTAGCCAGGGCCGATTCTGATATAGACTTACCACTGATCAGCTGGTCATTTTTATTACATGCGATAAACAAATTATACAATAAAGGTAAAGTAATAAAAAGAATATAAAGTACATGATCCCACAGTATAACTAAAGGTGGTCTCTTATCCTACATTAGTGCATAGTTCCATTTGAGTTGTTACTTCATATACAGTATTTCATGCCTTACATATTTAGTACATTATCACATGCTGACGTCCCTTACGGGGCACTTGCATTTCATGCTGCAGGTACAAGTGCTAGTAGATCTTTCCAATAGGAATGCAGGATATCCAACTATTGTTACCAAGCTCCAGGTTGCTTCGGAGCTTTGTGTATCTAGAGCTTATATTTTTGTATTGTATAGTTAGCCAAGGCGGGGCCTGTCTCGACCCTTATCATATACTCTTCCTTATCTAGAGGCTTTGTAGACAATGTAAATTAAAGTGTGGTCATATCTCGTACTCTAGACACTGTGGCCCCAATGGCCTAGCCATATGCGTTTACTTTTGGCTTGTTATTACTGTTTATTTTCTTAAAGGAATGTTGAATGTAGAAATCCCTTATAATATGTATAGAAAACACATAGATACAAGTTGGTTTTCCCGGGCCTTATTGGCAACGGGTGCCAGTCCGTCCTAACGGGATTTTGCGCATGACAGAAGTATGGGTTACCGGCTATCAATAAGCAATATGATTTACTTTATCTTTCAATTACCGTTGAGATGATTCTTTTTGGTGGTCATAATATTGGAACTGGAGGACTGTAGATCCAACATATGATATGTAGATAATTAGAAAAGACAACACCATAATGAAAGGAGTAGGTTACACAAATAATAAAATGCGTAAGAGGTAGAAGTACACATAAAATTTATTTAGTAGAAGGAACTCGTGCATCTTGGTATCCAAGCATGTATGCAGGTTTACTAGTGACTATGTATGGGAGCATGTGAACATGTGAAAGAGTGGAGACATGGCTGGTTGTTATGTTGAAGTCAATAAGAGCCTCTATGTACCAAGGAAGAACCTAGGTTTCATGCCAAGTAATACGAAATCGAGTAGCCTTATATATCACGCTGTATGACCTCACTATTACCTCGAGAAAACCTTTCCTTCCTCCAAATATTTATCTAAAACATATCAGGTGATAAAAATAGCATTAGCAGCAAATAGATACATATTGGCAGCCCAATCTTATAAAAAAAACATATGGGCAGCAAGCGGGTATTTATAAACCCGAACATATTCTTGCAACCTTTCCGCCCCTAATCGTATTTTCTAATGCACATTCTCCTACGCATATCATGTGAAACCTGTTATAATGCCATAAAAGTCTCACAACAACCCACAAAGCACAACACATAATAATTCTACGTGACATACAAATAGGCGGCATAACGTTCGTCCCTTTGCCCCATTTTAACGTCGACAATCCAAAATTTGTTCCAACTTTAACCAAACTGTTCTTAGCAAATCTATACATTATAACAGTCTTAGAATAGTATCAAAGTAGTCATGAAGGATGTGAGGTAATAGGCTTCCATCCATCAGCCCACAAGTTCGTATTGAGAACACAATTGTGATATTCTATATGGACTCACTTTTATGGACTTTAAAAGTGGTGCAGCAGCTAAGTTACATCACTAACAAACTAAAACTTGTTAAAAAAATAAGTCTTACTTCATAATTCAGCCAACCAAGAAGAGAAAATGCTCTTGAACAACAAGAAAAGTTCACAACAATCCTTAAGACATATGCTGTCCAAAATTTCAGCACAAACATAACTAGCATATACTTCTTGTTTGTCATGAGATAAGCACAACAAATACATTGATATTTCCACTTAACTTAGTCTTCAAGGTTCAGGTTTCCTCCAAGAACCCTAGAAGGTTGTGTAGGCTGCCTTGTGAGGTGAAATAAAGAGAGAAAAAGAGTCTTTAGGAAAGCTGAAAATTTATTCCAAAGTGAAATGAATTAAGGAGTTGTTTTTTAGGCCTTTAATAGAGTCTCTTTGGCCGACTTTCTTTTGAAATTTTCTCCACATATTAACACATATTAGTAACCTTGTGATGCAGCATCTTGGCCCTTACACTTGGGCCTAAATGGGTCTCAAAGTTGATGGGCCTTGGCTGCCCATTTTCCAAATTCCTTTTCACTTTGTTTGGGCCCAATTAGCCAAGTGGGTTGTGGTGTACTTGGGCCCTTTTATTATACATCTTGGGATGAAAATAAAGTCCATTTATTATTCTAAAATATGGGCTAAAGTTACACCCTTATCATGGACTTTATTCATAATCGGACTTAGACAAATTCGACGTCGGGCCTTGTCTCCTTTTAGCTAGCAAATTTAAGCTAAGAAAGTCGGTGACTCACCTGCTAGATTATTAAGTCCTACTAGCACCTCATTTCTCTCACTTTGTTTAGGGCCGTGATCTCCTCAGTAGGAGTACAAATATTCGGTTGTTGTTACCAAGCTCCAGGTTGCTTCGGAGCTCTGTTTGTGTCTAGAGCTTATATTATTATATTGTACAGTTAGTCGAGGTGAGGCCTGTCCCGAACCTTATCAATACTTTTCCATATCTAGAGGCTTTGTAGACTATGTAAATCAAAGTGTGGTCATGTCTTGTACTTTAAACATCGTGGCCCCAACGGCCTAGCCATATGCATTTCCTTTTGGCTTTTTATCACTGCTTATTTTCTTAAAGGCATAAAAAATGTAGAAATCCCTTATAATAGGTATAGAAAGCACATAGACATAGGTTGGTTCTCCCGAGCCTCATCGGCAATGGGTGCCAGTCCGCCCTAACGGGTTGTGACAACTAATAACCTACATCTTTTACCATCCAAGGCTTGCTCAGGGCTATCTTAATGCTTGAATGTGTAACTATTCTTGTAAGGAAATTCAATAATTGGGAGATGATCATTCCAATTACCTTTAAAGTCCAACATACAAGTACTTTGCATGTATCTAGTGTTTGAATGGTCCTCTCGGCATGCCCATCAGTTAAGGGGTGAAAAGTAGTGCTAAGTTTTACTTTAGTAGCTAGACCTCATTCAAACTATTTCCAAAAGTGAAGTAAATTGAGTACTATAATCTGATATGATAAATAATGGAATACTATATGATCTCGTCGATTCTTGTATATAAATCTTAGCATAGTCCTCGATAGTATATGAAGTCTACACTGGTAAGATGTGCACTAATTTTGTCATTCTATCCACAATCACTATAATTGAGTCATGTTGCTTCTGAGTTATAGGCAAACCCGTGATTAAGTCCATGTTCACATCCTCCCACTTCCAAGTAGGAATTTCAATATCTTGGGGTAACCACCAAGCCTTTGGTGTTCAACTTTTACTTGTTGGCAATTTGAATATTCCGTCACACACTTTACAATGTCTTTCTTTATGCCATTCACCCAATACACTTCCTTCAAATCTCTATACATTTTGGTAGATTCCAGAAGAATAAAATATTGAGAATTATGAGCTTCATCTAGCACCCTCTGCCTTAGACCGTCAATACTCGAAACAAAGAGCCATCCTTGGTAACAAAGTACTCTGTCATGACCCAAGCCTAGGGCCTAGACATGACATGGCGAATGGGAACCCCAAGGGATCCAAACAAACCTCTTAGCATATCAATTACACATCCTTGGTCACGGAAGCAAAGTAAACAACAACAAGAACATGAATAAAGGAAAAAAGGACAAAGGGAAGTCTTGACATTTATGAAGCATAAAGAGTCAAAGATCAAAGCATAAGTACATCAATTATTCCAATAACACCTCTAAATATAGATTGGAGCAGGGGCCAAGACACTCTCAGGGCTCACACTCATAATGTCATACGTTCAACATCAAGAAGTCTTAGAAATGGTAAGAGAAAGTAGATAGTGTCCCCGAACATGAGGACTCACCAAGCTTTCCTTTGAATAATCTCACTAGCCACGTGGAGGATGATTAAGAGGAGCTGTGGTACCTACATAGTGATATCATAAGAAAAAGTATGCGTTAGTATATTTGAATGTACTAAGTATGTAGGATGCAATGCAACAAGACATAACCAATATAGTCAAACTGCACAGTAATAGGCAATAGATAAGCATAATCTCAATATGACATGCATGATCAATACGTAAAAAATGCTTGTAAATCATACAACTTGCATAAAATATAATACATGTGTGGAAGAGACCTCAAGAGACAAAGAATTAGACCAAGCAAGCTACGACTTGGAATTCGATGATTACCCTTCACCGATAAAGAGGTAGTCTACTTGTCAAGGTAAACCATACTTCTTACAAGAGCCAATCCCATTTTAGAGGAGCCCATCCCATTTCAAAAAGGATTTCATGAGAAACTTTACCTTACGGGAGCCCATCCCATTTCAGGAAGAATTTCAAGAGAAAGTGCACTAAATGGATCCACTAATATAGAAAAGGTAAAGCATAATCCTATATTGACACATAGTTTGAGGAAAGGAGTGTGGACCCTTGAAGATAGTCCAAGCCGACATCCAATCCATCAGTGCTAAGTCTAATCCCAAGAAATATTTATAATAATCATACTTTCATAACTTGCAAAAATCATGGAATTATGACATGAGTAGCTCTTAAAAGTACTTGACCTCTAATGGTGAGCCTAACTTGAAAAATGAGAATAGATCATCATTAAACATTACCCTTACATTAACATCAAAGGCTCACATGAGGTAAAATCTTGAAAAATAGGGCTTAACTTCATACTTGCATAATCATAGATAATTTTATGAATTCATAATATACTTGATAGCCCATATTCATTATGAAGTCATTTGACTTATATAACATATAGTTAACTTGAGAATTCTGGACTTGACATTTTATCAAACACTTGGTGGATGTATAATGCCAATTAAAAATCATACAATTCAAGAGTAAAATTACGTGAGAAAACTCAATGCAAATCAACCCACCAACATATTACAAAACCCACATTGAGATACCTTGAAGTTCATCATCACATCTTATAATGGATCATAGTTTTATAGCTCAAACATGCATAGTCTCAACAGAAAAAACCAACTCATAGTATAAGCTTGAGATAGAAAGACATATATACTTAATCAACACTTCATAAAACCCCAACATATTTCATTCTTATAATGTATAACAAAAGATACCCGTAGATAGTACAACTTGAAAACATGCAATTTTTATAAGATAGGAAGATTGGGAACCATGGATCAAAGGACCCAATGGTTGAAACCCACGTACTTTAGACTTGGATTTTATTGGTGTAGAATTGAAGGAGACTTGAAGTTTGGAGGGAGTTCTTGAGACTCAGAATTATGCTTGAGACACTTGAATTTTGATGAAATATTTGGTTAAGTATTAGAGAGGGTTTTGAGAGTGTCTTGAGTGATATAGAGTTAAAAAAATGACTAAGTGTAGGTGTTTTTATGCATGGGTGGGCATGGGGTCAAGACCCCAATTCTTTAGGCCGAAACAAGAAACTAAGGAAACAATCGTACATCTCCGTGCCCCTGCACGACATCTCTTAAAATCATAAATTTGTGAAAATTATTTTTTGCTACGGGCCCTCTAAAATTAGGATTATACCCATTCCCTACCCAATTTTGCTCGCTGATCACGAATATGAAGTTAGAATTTTGATGTCACGCATAGATTTTGAGATATATAGAAATTACAATTATGAGCATTTTCGAAGCACATTTTCGGGCCTTTTTGGGGCATTTCATACTCCATCTCCCCCTTGAGAGAAAACCTCAATCTTCTTATCAATCACCAATTTTTTCAACTCGATCAATGTAGTTTCCATGTCTATTTTGCTTTAACCTGTACTACTAAAGACAATTTGTCCTTTGTATATGTACGCCTCCATCGTTAAAACCACTTAATCACATACCTGAATAGGCTAAGTGATGCACCTCTTTTACCAACTCCTTCTGTAGCACCTCCTAAAGCGACTTGGAATGACCCTATTATGTATTTCTTTAATATTATAAAATTTGGGAATTATTTCACAAATTCAACTTGGGATTCTTTTTAAGGAGGTAAAATTGTATAGGAAAAGGATCATCTTCGGTCTTTAGGTCAACCATATTAAAAAATAATTTTTTAATGAAATTGCGTAAAACAGCTGTAACATCCCAAAAAGTGCCCGAAAATGTGCCTCGAAAGTGCCCGAAATTATAATTTCTAGATAACTCAAAATCCTTGCGCGATATCAAAAATTCGACTTTATATTCTTGTTCAAGGGGTCATTTCGAGTGGAAAATGTATCTAACCACGATTTAAGAGCAAACAATTAGCAATTCTGATTTTCCAAAAAATGATTTCCGGAGAGCCTTCCGTGCACCTAGCGCAACTTCCCAAGGCGCACAGTAGTGTATTTTTCTGTCCAGTTTTTACTTCAGTTCAAGACTTTTAAGTCTTGGGCCTAAGTGTTCCCCAATGTGAAAATGCCTATACTTAACCATTTTTCATCCTCATATCATTCTAAACATTCTCCATTACTCATTTGAACACTTAGCCAAATATTTTACACCTAAACTCAAGTCTCAAAACCCTCTCTGGATCTAAGGGTTTCCTCTCAAGCTTCAAGTCTCTATCTCCAATCTTTATCAAGTTCGTCTCCAATGCTAATGTATGTGGGTTTCTTTCATGCGTTCCTTTTACCCATGATACCCAAGATTCTTTTACTCAAACTTGCGTGATTTAAGGTTGATTTATTAATGGATCTCATTTATTATGAAATTCAGTGCACACTATATTTGCGTTTATGAAATTGTGACTATTTTACTATGTTTGGAGCTATGAATCTAAGGTCTATTCTAAGAATCGATGAGGGGTCTTGATGTATATTGTTTGAGGGTGTTACCAAGTATCTATTGATGTCTTTACACTGAGTTTTCTAGAATGATATTACTCTTGAATTGCATGATTTTACACTAGCATTACACCCTCTAAGTGTTTGATAAAATGCTCGGTTATGGATTCTTGAGAATTGAAGGTCCAATGCATGTCTTATGAGATGAATAACTATTTAATGATGAAATGATGATGAAAAGGAATGTATGTATATGATGATGAAAGGAGTTTGTGTGTGTGTATATATATGATATATCACTATATAGTTTTGGGGATGACCAAGCCTAGCTTGGGGGGTTGTAGGCTCGGGTAACCTATCGAGGGGTTAGTACCTTGGTCGCCTAGCTCGAGGGTGGTAGGCTTGGGTAACCTTTTTGAGGGTTGCTATCCATCAACCTTGATGAGGAGTTTGTACTCTGTCAACCTTGATGGGGGGTTTGTACTCCATCAATCTCGGTTGGGGTATTTGTACTCTATTAACCTCATGAAGGGGTTCCTACCTCATGCGCTATCCAAGGGGTGGTAGGTCTTGGCTTTCACTATAACGGTCACTACTCACGCTCGTATTATAATCTATATAATCATGGTTTTACTTCAAGCATCATTCATACATGCCATATTGTTAGTATGATATTCATTGCTTATGATTATGCATTTTCCCTATGATGCCCATCTCTTGTTGCACTGCATCCTATATACTTAGTACATTTAAATATATTAATGCGTATTCTATGTCTACATGATGTTAGCATATAGGAACTGGTATACCGCATGATCATCCTCCTCCCCCATGTGACTAGTACGACTTCTATCAAGCTTCTTGGTGAGTCCTCCATTCCAGGGACGTTACTTATGATCTATTGCTACGTATTAAGACTTTCGCTCTTTGACTTATATATTGATTACGAGGGTGATTCCAGTTGCTTTGTCTTGGACCCTGCTCTTATCTATGTAGTAGAGGTGTTGTTGGACATGATATGTATCTATGCTATGAGCTTTGGTTCTATTGACTCTTGATGTTTATGATATAGAAGTTTACCCTTAGTCCCAATTCCCCCTTTTTACGTTCATCACTAATTGTCATTCTAATGATATTCTATAAGGCTTGTTTGGGGTTCCTTCGGGTTCCCCATTTGTCGGTCACGTCTAGGGGCTAGGCTTGAGTCATGACAACATTAGGGTGCAGGACAAAGGAGTGATGCACCTTTGCTCTGCCATAGTTCAAAATTCTTTGAACTTCATTTTAAGTCAGGAAAGTTTGTTGGGACTTATCTCAACACTTTTATATATGTAAATACTCAAAAATACTCTCTTATTTTTAGCTCTAAAAATCTCTCTAAGCACCCCAGATTCTCTAAAACTTCTCTTTAATAATCCTTCATCAAGTCCTTTCAATTTCTTTGGAATCAAGCTTTCTCCATTCAAGACAAAGCTTTCAAAAGGTTTGTCAAAGTTATTCAAGTCCTCTTCTCCAAGTTTCAAGGCTCAAAATGTATGTGGGTTTCTTCATCCTTGGGTTCTTCCACCCATAGGGTCCCAAAACCTATTTTTCAAATTCTTATGTTGCAATTATAATTCTTTATGGATACTTCCTATTACTTTTATTAAACATGGATTTTTTTGAGAATCTTCATCCATTGCATGAAATTTCATACATAAATTTCAAGGCTTTTCTCCTATGACCTATCTTATGTAATTCAAAGCTATAAAAAGTTATGAAACCATGAGTTATTATGGAATAGATGCTCTTCTGAGATGAATTGCATGATTCTATGTCTAAATTGAAGCATAATATGTATGATTGAGGTGGCCTATTCAAGAACAATTAAAATTTCTGATTTTCAATACATTGATGCATAGTCCTCTTGAATTACATGATTTAAAGTTTGCATGCATGAAATCCACCCAATCTTCATATCGAATTCAAATGATGAATGATTCCCAATAAATAGAGATCAATTATCAAAGTTATGAAAGTTATGATGTTTGAATCTCTCTTATGAATATTAAAGATGGTGAAAGGACAATTCTCACCAAATGATAAATCTCATCGTGCTAAGGACTATTCTCCCATGTTGGATCTCAAGTTAGATGAGCTACTCTTTATATATGATGATGATGATGACGATGATGTGCTATGCTTTTAAAGTTTACAAATAATTATGATTATGCATATATTTTCAAATGTATTTCATGGAAGCGAATAAGCACTGAATGGGGCATAGAGGTGGAAATCGGTAAAGAATTCCTAGTAGCAATCATTTGTCTAATTAACTATGTGCCACCATAGAAGCCCTAGTAGGCTAGGCTAATTGATCCACCTAAGCAATATTATTTACTAATAATGCATATTTGAATGTTAGCAGAGTTCTACACATTATGCATTCTCTCTGTTCCAACATAGGGGTTATGTTTGATTCCAAGTTATAGCTCGGTTGGTATTATATATTAGTTATGGTCTTCTCCTACATATATATGATGATAGGATGTTATGTTTATCTCTCATGAATGGTTTTATCAAAGCATTCTCATGCATGTCATATTGAGCTTATTTTTTTTGTATGTGATTATGCATCTTACTATGAAGCTTATCATCTATTATTGCATTGCACCCTGCATACTAGTACATTAAAAGTACTAATGCATATGTTTTACCTATATGACCTAACCATGTAGAAACTAGAGTTTCTATTCATCCTCCTCCACATAGCTAGCGAGGATCGTGAAGATCTTTTAGTGGTGAGTCCTCTATTTGGGGGATAATATTTGATATCTATCTTGCTTATGTTGAGACTTTATTTCATTTTACCAAGTACGTTGAGGGTGAGCCCGGGACGTGTCTTGGCCCCCGTCCTACTCATATTTTGGAGGAGTTTTTGGATACTTATGCTATGTACCTATCATGAGATGTTGAGATTTACAGAGACTTATCCTTTAGTTGCTTATGCCATATGTGATCTTATTTAATTCTATTGATAATGATGGAAGGCGATGAAAGTCCTAACTCCCTACTTTGCTATAGCTTGAGTCATACTTACCGTCCTCTTAGTACTTGCCTATTATGTAATCATGCAAATTCGTTTCTCCTATTTATCCCCATAGCGTGAGTCATAAGACCTGATTCCCTTAGAATTATTTGTTGATCCTTGTTTTATATTCTATAACCAAGGATGTGCATAATATATGCTAAGAGGCTTGTTTGGATTAACCTTGGGTTACCCATTCATCAAGTCATTCCTAGGTCCTAGGCTTGGGTTATGACAAGCTTGGAATCAAAGAACTAGATTTTTAAATGGTCCTCGAAAATACAATACACCACATTGAGTTGGGTCTTGTTCATGGGTATAAAGCGCATCACATCTATGCATAGGAGGCTACGAGGCGTTTTAGGAAATGATTCACTTGTTCATGATCTATATCATGCAATAGGGATAAATCCCATATGTTTTAATTTTTGACTCCCATCGTCTATATTTAAGAACATGTCTCAAACCTATCAAAGTTGTGGACAATGTGGTAACCATCCTTCACTTGATAATCTATCCTCTAACATCAAAATTTCTAATGCAGAGTTTCAACATGCCCTGCGGCTATTGGCCTAGGCTGTAATCACCTAACAAAGTTGGTGGATGGTCACCCCTTGGGCATCAAATAATGAGAAGGGAGAGACAAAGAGGGTAAGAAAGATTGAGTTGGAACTTTAACTTCTATTGTTGTTCTGATGCCTGAGTCCAACAAAGGAAAATGCCCTTTCGCCATTTGTCAAAGATATGGCAAGAAGCATCAAGGGAAGTGTTTGGCTGGCATTGATGGTTGTTTTACGTGTGGAAATATTGAAATAAGATAAGGGCTTGTCCAGTGACCTTCAAGGAAGAGAGAAATGGGTTCGATATGAGGGTGCACAATCATATGTCAAAGACCATCTGAAGTTCCTCCTAAAAGGTTTGCAAAGATCGGGTACCAAACCCTGAAGCCCAACATGGAAAGAGTTGGCAAACACTTCCTAAGTATAGAAGGTATGTTGAGAACCAGGGTGGTAGATGCTATTATGATGTTGGTGCACAAGCTTTTCCAAAATGTGGAAAATATTAAAGGCTCCATAAGGGTGAAATGTCTAGCCGGCTTAGATGTGGTGTTACAAATGTGGTAAGTCTGGTCATCATGAAAATGATTATAGGAGTCGTAATGAAAGTCCCCATGTCAAAGTAGGCAAGCACAAGGAGCCCCAAAAGCTAATAGGTTCTGCTCTTAATGGTTGTCAAGAAGTGGAAAAACCTTGGATGTGGTTACCTCTATGTTGAAAGTTTGTGATTTTGATGATAATGCAATTTTACATCCGGGGGCAAATTTATCTTTTGTCACACCATTTCTTGCTAATAGATTTTATGCATGTCCCAAAATACTTGTTGAGCCTTTTAGAGTTAATACTCCCATTGGTGAGTCTATTATCACACAAAAAGTCTATATAGGTTTGTCCCATGTCCATCATGCATAAAGTTATTCCTTATGATTTGGTAGAGATTTCCATAATTGATTTTGATGCTATACTTGGGATAGATTAATTACATGCTTCTTATAACACTATAGATTGTCAGACACATAGTGTCTAGTTTTGATTTCAAAATAAGCCTACTCTTGAGAGGTAGGGTGATAGTCCTTTGTGTAAAGGTCGATTTATTTCCTACCTCAAATCCCAAAAATGATTTCTAAGGGGTGCATCTACCATTTGATAAGAGTTAGGGATGTCATATCTGAATGTTTGTCTCTATAGTCGTTTCCCATAGTCTATGAGTTTTTTAATATGTTTCTTGAAGAGTTTCCCAATATCCCTCCTAAAAGGAAAATAGATTTTTTGCATAGATATGTTGCCCGAAACTCAACCTTTATCCATTCCTCCTTGTCGAATGGACCCGATGGAGTTGAACGAATAAAACGACCAATTGAAAGATTTATTAGAGAAAGGGTTCATTAGGCCTAATAAGCAACCTTGGGTGTACAGGTTATTGTGAGGAAGATCACGTGGAATATTTGAGAGTAATGTTGCAAATCCTATGGGAGGAAAGGTTGTTTTCTAAGTATGATAAATGTCGGTTTTGGATGAAAGGAAGTGTATAGATTAGCTAGTTGGGGTTTAGGTTGAATGATACCGGAAATGGTAGTATGATGGTATTGAATGGCTCCTAATCATCATTGACTGAGGATTCAAGTCAAAGAAAGATCTTGATCCCTTCCATTTATTGAATTAAAATCCTTTTTTAAAGGAAGAAAAGATAGAGGTCTTCTCACAAGGGGGGAGATTAAGTGCTTCATTACCAAAGGAAATTATGTGTGCAAGATCTTGATGGCTTATGAAACTTTATATTGCATGAGATTTATAATTTTTCCCATTCTATTCGCCCCGATTCCACTAAAATTTGTAGAGACTTAAGGAAATTAGATTGGTGGAATGGAAATAAGAAGGGCATTTCTAAATTTGTGGCCGAATGTTCTAATTGTCAACAAGTTAAAGTAGACCACCAAAGATTGGGTGGTTTGGCTCAAAATATTGAGATTCCTACTTGGGAATGACAGAGCTTAATAAAGATTTTGTAGTTAGGTTGCTTAAGACCGAAAGGCACTTTGATTCTATATGGGTAATAGTGGATCGTATGACTAAATTGGTTAGTTTCTTTCCGGTTAAGACAACTTTTATGCTGAAGATTATGCCAAGTTATATATCTAGGAGTTGATGAGGTCACATGGCGCGCTATTGACCATTATTTCGAATCGTACTCAGTTATCTCCCACTTTTGGAAGTCATTTAAGAAAGGTCTTAGTACTAAAGTAAAGTATTGTGCCGAAATTCATCCCTAAACTGATGGACAAGTTGAGAGAATGATTTAATCATTGGAAGACATCTTGCGGGCTTGTGTCTTTGAATTTAAAGAAGGTTGGGATGATCATACACCTCTCATCGAGTTTGACTACAACAATAGTTATTATTTAAGCATTGAGATGGAATCATTTGAGGCTCTACATGGTAGAAGATATGGGTCACCAGTGGGATGGTCTGAAGTTGGGGAGATTGCCTTGATTGGACAAGATTTTGTTATGGATGCCATGGAAAAAGTGAGTCTCATAAAAGAAAGATTAAAGATGGTCCAAAGTAGACAAAAGTACTACTTCCATGTGTGGAGAAGGAATCTTGAGTTTAATGCTGATAAAATTCAATTTACTTGAAGGTGTCATCGATGAAGGGTGTGGTTCGATTTGGAAAGTAGGAAACATTGAGCTCTAGGTACATAAAAAGATTGTGAGAACTGTTGGCATTATGGCATATGAGTTAGAGTTGTGCCATACGAGTTAGAGTTTCCATTAATTCTATAATCCCATTGGAAGATGTGAGAGTTGAGGAGAATTTGACGCATGAAGAGGTTACGGTAGAAATACTAGATAAGCAAGTAAAGAGATTGAGGAACAATAATATTGCATCTATTAAAGTCCTTCAAAGGTACCAACAAGTTGAAAGTGTGACTTGAGAAGCAGAAGCAGACATGATAAAACAATATCCCTATCTTTTCCTCTTTACTCAAGCCTGAGGTAATAAGGTGATCACATTTAAGATGTCAAAGTCATGTATTTCATCTCTTAGAGTCAAGTATCATGCATTTATACTCATGATATCATGTTTTAATGGTATATTGATGCGTAAGTTTAAGATTTTATGAAAATGATATTTAAGTTGTATTGAAGCAGTTATGTTAGGGTTGAAAAGTATCTTGTCATTCCTCTTAGGCATAGTTTCATAACATTCAGAGATGAATGTTCCCAAGAGGGAGATGTTGTAACACCTCCGAATGCGACTCGGAAAGGCCCTATAATGTATTTCTTGAATATCTTAAAATCCATGTGTTATATCTCAAATCTAACCTTTGATTCTTTTGAGGCGGCAAAATTGTGTAGGAAAAAGGTCACCTTTGAGTTTAGGTCACCTGTATCAAAAATAAAATTTTGATAAAAATGCGTAAAACAGTAGGGTGTGCGACAAAGGTGCGATGCACCTTTGTTCCTCCATAGTTCGAAGATTTCCAAACATTGTTTTAAGTAAGGAAACTTAGTTGGGACTTATCCTAACACCTTTATATATATAAATACCCACAAGTTCTATTATCATTAACCCTAAAATGCTTTCTAAACATCCCCAAATCCTCACAACTTATCTCTAAAAATCCTCCATCATGTCCTTTCGGTCTTTATGAGTCAAGTTTCTTCCATTGAAGACAAAGCTTCCAAAAAGTTTCATAAGGTTAATCAAGTCTTCTTGTCCAAGTTTCATTGCTTAAAAGGTATGTGGGTTTCTTAATCTTTGGGTTCTTCCAACCATGAAGTCCCAAAACCTATTTTACGAATTCTTCAAGTTTCAATTATTTATGGGTACTTTCTATTACTTCTATTAAACATATATTATATTAAGAATCTTTATCTATTACTTGACATTGCATAAATTAATGAGTTTATCCTATGACCTATTTACAAATTTCAAAGCAATAAAAAGTTACGAAACCATGAGTTATTATGGAATTGATGATTTTATGAGATGAATTGCATGATTCTATTTCTAAATTTGAAAGATGATATGTAAGATTGAGGTAGGTTGTTCAAGAATAATTAAATTGATGATTTTCAATACATTTATGTATAGTCCTCATGAATTACTTGATTTCAAGTTTACATGCATGAAATTCACCCAATTTTCATATCAAATTCTAATGATGAATGATATTCAATGATGATGGACCAATGATGAAAGTTTATGAAAGTTATGATGTTTGAGTCCCTCTTATGAATATTAAAGATGGTGAAAGGACGATTCTGACAAAATAGATTCCATTGTGATAAGGACCATTCTCAAATGTTGGATCTCAAGTTAAATGAGCTACTCTTTATATATGATGATGATGATGACAATAATAATAATGTGATTTTAAAGTTTACAAATGATTATGATTATGTATATATTTTCAAATGTATTCCTTGGGAAAGACATAGCACCAAATAGAGCATTGAGGTGAGATTCAATAAGAGAATCCTATAAGCAACCCTTTGTCTCATTAACTATGTGCCACTATAAGAGCCCTAGTAGGCTAGGCTAGCGGATCCACCTAAGCCAAATTATTTACTAATGAGGCATATGCGAATGAAGATAGAGTTCTACATCAAAAGTAGTCTCCCCATGCCAATGTAGGTGGTTATAATGGAGTCCAAGTAGTAGTTCGCTTAGTCTTATATGTCGATTATGGTGTTTTTTGATATATATATGATGATAGAATGTTATATTTATCTCTCATGAATAATTTTAGCAATGCATTCTCATGCGTATCATATTAAGCTTATTTTCTTTTGTATATGATTAAGCATCTTGCTATGAAGCTCATCATCAATTGTTGCATTGCACCCCACAAACTAGTATATTCAAAGTACTGACATATACTTTTTGTCTAAATGATCTAACAATGTAGGGACCAAAGCTCCTGCTCTTCCTCCTCCACGTGGCTAGCTTTAATCGTAATGATCTTTAAGTGGCGAGTTCTCCATTTGGGAAAGGAATATCCGATTTCTATATTACTGTTGTTGAAACTTTATTTCATTTTACCTAGTATTTTGAGGTGAGACCAGTACGTGTCTTGGACCCCGTCCTAGTCATGTTTTAGAGGTATTGTTCGATACTTATACTATGTACCTATTATAAGATGCTGATCTTTATGAAGACTTATCCTTTAGCCCTTTATCCCTTGTGTAATATTATTTGATACTATTGATGATGATCGAAGGTGATGAAGGTTCTAAGTCCCCACTTCCCTATAGCTTGAGTCATACTTACCCTCCCCTTAGTACTTTCTTATTGTGTGACCATGAAAATTCTTTCCTATATTTATCCCAATAGCATCAGTCATAAGTGCTGATTCCTTCAGAATTATTTATTGATGCTTGGTTTATCTTCCGCAAATAAAGATGTGTACAAGATATGCTAAGAGATTTGTTTGGGTTACCCATTCACCATGTCACGCTTAATCCCTAGGATTAGGTTGTGACACCTTCTTCCCTTCATCAATGTCAGCAATGCTACCCATAAACAACCTACTAAGCACGTCGGCCACAATATTAGTCTTTTCAGGATTATACATCACACTCATATCATAATCCTTGAGAAGTTCTAGCCGCCTTTTTTGTCTTAGGTTCAAGTCTCTTTAGCTAAACACATATTTTAGGCTTTTATGATCTGTAAATATGTCAACATGCACCCAAAAGAGGTAATGATGCCAGATTATTAATGTAAATACCAAGATCACTAGCTCAAGATTATGAGTCAGATAGTTTTGCTCATGCACCTTTAATTTCCTTGAGACACAGGTAATGACCTTACGATGTTGCATCAAGAATAAAGCCAAACTTACACATGATTCATCACAATAAACCACTACTCCATCCGAACCTTTGGTCAATGTTAAGATAGGAGCCACAATAAGATGATCCTTCAATGTTTGGAAATTTTTTTGACATTCATTTATACGATTGAAATTTTACCTTCTTTGGAATCAACTTAGTCAAAAGTGAAGTAATGGAAGAGAATCCTTTAACAATCCTTCTATAATATCCGACCAAACCTAAATATACTCTAACACTTAAAGGGGATAATGGTCTAGACCAATTCTTTATCACCTCCATCTTCTTTGGATCAACCATGATACCATCACCAAAAATAATATGGCCAAGGAATACCACTACCCTCAACCAAAATCCATATTTTCTAAACTTGGTAAAAAGTTACTTATCGTTAAAAGTTTGTAACACAATCCCCAAGTGATCCTCATGTTTCTTCACATCCCGTGAATAGACCAATATGTCATCTATGAAAATAACCACAAATATGTTCAAATACTGTTTGAAGACCCTATTTATCAAGTCCACAAAAGCTACAAGAGCATTTTTTAGTCTAGAAGACGTAACCACAAATTTTAAGTGATCATACTAGGATCTAATTGCAACTTTAGAATGTCACATCCTTCACCCTCAATTGGTGATATTCAAACCAAAGATAAATTATGAAAGAGTATATCATGCCTTGGAGTTTATCAAATAGAGTATCAACCGTCAGATTGAGTGTAACACCCCTCAATGTAGCTCAAAAAGTCCCTATGATCTTTTCTTGAATATATGTATTATTCCACAAATCCGACTTCATATTCTTTTTCAAGAGGAAAAATTTTATAGGAAAAGGGTCATCTTTGATTTTTAGGTCACCCGTATCGAAAAATAAATTTTTGGTGAAATTAAACAATTCAATAGGGTGCGAGACAAGTCCACATCACATCCCCTAGTCCCCCGTAGTTCAATTTTTTTAAAATTTTGTTTTTTTCCTGAAAAGTTATTTGGGACCTATGCCAACATTTTGTATACATAAATGCACGAAAACTCCACTATTTTTAGACCTAATCCTCTCTCTAAACATCCCTAGATCCTCTCAAAACGTCTCTCTATGATTCTCCATCAAAATCTCTTAAATTCTTTGGAGATCAATCTTCCACCAGTAATGACAAAGCTCATAAAAAGAATTCTCAAAGTTTTCAAGTCCTCTTCATCAAGCTTCAAGGATCAAATGTATGTGGCTTTCTTCATCTATGGATTCTTCCACCCATGGAATCCCAAACCTAATTTTCCAAAATCCCTTAAAGTTTTAATGGTGATTTCTTATGGGGTCTTTCTAATTACCCTATGACGCATGAATTGTATTATATTGTTAATCTAATTGCATCAATTGATTTCAAGTGTTTTTAACTATAACTTATTTCATGATTATGAACTTATGAAAGTTATGTTATCATGAGTTATGATCTAATTCATGATTCCATGAGTTATGAAAGTCATGGTGTATTATCTTAGAATGATTTGAATTGATGATGTTTATTACAATGATGCGTAGTCCTCTTGAGTTTCACGATTTAAAGTTGGTATGCATGAATTCCACCCAATCATCATGTCAAAATTATGAAAGGGATTATAACCTCCAAAGATGAGGATTCAATTATCAATGTTTATGAAAGTGATGATGTTTTGAATCTCTCAAAGCTATGTTAAAGATGGATTCTTTTGTAAAGGGGAAATCCATATATGTACATGATGTTAAAGCAATGCTTCCAAGTTTATGATGATTATGATTATGCATATGTTTTCAAATGTATTCCATGGGAATGACTTAGCACGAAATAGGGTATTGTGGTGGGATTTGGTAGGGGAATCCTAGTAGCAACCTTTCATCTCTAACTATGTGCCACCGTAGGAGCTATTATAGGCTATGTATAGTCTAGTGGATCCATATAAGCCAAAATTATCCCTAAATATGAAATTGTGAAGCTACCAAAGTTTTGGATATCTTATTTGGCAAGTAGGTTCCCCTTTTTCCAAAGAAAGGAGTTCATTGTCCTTTTCATAATGGAAGGAGTGCATTGGCCTTTCTTCGCTGGAAGGACTTTATTGAATTCTATGTAGTAGCTCACATAGTCAATGTTAGTTATGATCTTCTCTCACATATGTATGATATTACAGAAATGTTTTATGTAAATATTCATTTAGAAGCGTACTTATGCATGACATAATGAGCTTATATTATATTGTATATGATTATGCATCTTATTTATGAAGCTTATTATCTATTGTTGGATTGCATCCCATATACTAGTGTATTCCCTGTACTAAAACATACTTTTTTCTTGCATGACCTAATCATGTAGGAATCAGAGTTCCTATTCATCCTCCTCCACATAGCTAGCTTGGATTCGTCAAGATTGTTATTGTGGTGATTCCTCCATTTCTAGTACAATATCCTCCACTCCATCTTGCTTTTGTTGAAATACTAGTACTTTACTTTCTATGTTGAGGGTGAGCCTTGGAAATGTCTTGGCCCCCATCCTATTCATACTTAGAGGGGTTGTTGGATACCATACTATGCCATGCTAGGTACTCACTATGCTAGGTTTGAGCTTTTATGGAGACTTATTCGTTAGTTTCTATCTTTTATGTGGTGTTCTTTAATGTTGTTGATAATGATGGAAAGTGATAAAAGTCCTATGTCCCTTCTTCCTCATAGCTTGAGTCATACTTACCCTTCCTTTAGTAATTGCTTGCTATGTGATTCATGTAAAACTTCTTCCTGAAATTATCCCCATAGCGTGAGTCATAAGCCCTATTCACTTAAAATAATGTACTAAATGTTTGTTTTTGTATTTAGAAACCATGGATGTGCAAAAAAGATACTAAGAAGCTTATTTGTGTTTCTTTCAGGTTTTTCATTTACCGTATCACGTCTAGGCCCTAAGGCTGGGTCGTGATAATGAGGTACATGTTCTAATGGTGACCTTTTTTCAGTTGGTGATAATCAACACATAGCCAAAGCGAACCATCTTCTTTCTCACAAACAACATAGGAGCACACACTTGTCCTTATAAAACCCTTATCAAGCTAATCTCTAAATTGTTCCTTTAATTCTTTCAAATCCTCCTGGGCGATATGATAGGGAGGTATTGAAATGGGTTGACTATCAGGTAGGAGATCGATTCCAAAGTAAAATTCCTTTTCAACAGAGATATTAGGTAGGCCATTGAGAAAGACATCAGAGAACTCATTAACAATAGGTACCAAATCAAAAGTAGGAATTTTGGAATCCATACCGCTAGTTGCACAATATGGTATCTATACCCATAAGATATCATTTTTAAACCTTGAAACAAGAAACAAATTTACCCTTAAGTGTTAAATTCATACCCTTCCACTCAAGAATAGTCTTATTAGGGAATTAAAACTTGATCCTACATGTTCTACAATCTATCGAGGCATATGCAATATGCAACCAATCTATACAAAGAATAATGTCAAAATCATTTATGTTAAGTTCAACAAGATCACAAGAAATGACTTTATACAAGACCTACATAAGAGAATTTCAATAGACTTTCTTTTCCATAATCAACTCACCAACTGGAGCATAAATTGTGTAGGTCTCTAATAAGACTTCAGGAGACATATCAAATCTTATGAAAAAATAAGGAGTAACCAAAGACAAATTTTCCCTGAGATCAAATAAGTTATAAAAATCAACATCAAATACATTTAACATACCCATGACCATATGGGAACACTCCTCCAGCTCTTGTCTAGCATTCAGGGTGTAGAACCGGTGGTTACTTGGACCACTTCCCTGATGAGCTTGGTCATCTTGTTGCACTTCCTTCCTTTGAGTGGCTTGACCTTGAGTACATCCTTCTCTCTATTAGTTTGCAACACTAGGACACTTAGAGATCTTGTACCCTATTTTACCACATAGCAAGGACCCGTACCCCTTCAAATAATTTCCACCATAGTTCCTCCCACACTTGGGACATTTAGGACAGAACCATTAGCTTTAGCACCTTCACTTTGGACCTTAAGCTTAGGCATCCTATCTTTATCAAACCATTGATTAACAACTTGGGATGACCCTTGACCTTGGGACCATTTGCCTTGTTGGAAACGACCATTATCACTGGACATAGAATTTGATAATCCACCTTCAAAGCAAGCCCTCTTGGACTACCTCATCATCAACTTCTTGAGCTACTCACTCTTAATTTGTTCGGCATGAGTCATGAGTTGAGAGATATCCATCTCCTTTAAAACCATATAGGTTTTTCTTTCCATTACCACAAAATTGAATATACCATAAATAAACTTATTCATGTGGGCCCTAGGTTTGACCACCATAGAAGGTGCATACTTGGACAATTTGGTAAATATGAGGGCTTATTCTCTCACCCTTATACTCCCATTTTTACGATTCCTAAACTCCACTGCCTTGTAGTTCAAGTGGGAAGAAACAATCAAGAAATGCAACTTTGAATATCTCTTAAGCAATAGGACCCTCATCAACGCTCTCAGATTACAATTAAGTGAACCATGCTTGAGCAACTCTTTTGAGTTGGTAGGCTGTCAACTCTACTTTTTTCTCATAAGATACTCCTATTATCACCACCACCTTATACACCTCGTGGATGAACTCTTGCAGATCTTCATTTACCTTTGAATCATAGAAATCTAAAGGGTTCATCCTTGAAAAGTCCCTCACCCTAGAAGCTAGGGTACGAGCATTAGGAGTAGAAACAATACCTTGGTTGGCTTGATAAGTATTAGCATGGGCCAACATAATTATTGCGGTTTGGGACTCTACATTTATCACTTTGAAGGCTTAGGGATCCTGTATAACTTGAGGAGCCAATAGAACTTGGTCCTCATTAGCATAAACTCCCCTTTGAAATTGTTATCAATGTGGAAGCATTCTTTGGAAATTGCAAAGGACAAGCGCTATGGAAAATGAGTCTTAAGACACATCTTTGAGCACGACATAGATCATGAAAGAAGTGAAAATTTGCTAAATGTCTCACAGCTTCTTATTCATAAATGTGACGTGCTTCACACCTATAAAAAAAAAACTTTACTTGATGCAGCATATTAGTCTCCCTATTATACTTCAAAATCTTGAGCACTTGTACCAAGTTTGTTGTGGCCTAAATTTAGGATCTAGGTGGTACACTGAATGAGGATCACGAAAGAACCTCATCCAAGCATCTTAGAATTTCATAAGAATCTATAAGGTAATTAAGCATCAACATAATAAAAATAAGAAAAAATTAGGTCTTAAAGCCAAATATAATATAGAAGTCAAGAATTTCCTAATCAAAGGGACTACATCAACTTTGTCCAAAAAATGACTCTACCAGTCTTGACCTTGGAATGGGATAGAAAATGCCACTATCCCACTTAACTAAAGAAATACAAAAGTTCCTCAACATGAAAATATAAGAGAATGAATGAAAAGAGCTTGTTCCTAAAGCATGGTATCACCAAGATGACTTTAAATGTGGTGTCCAAATCTAGCCACAATATGGAGGAGTAGAATCATCACCTGTCCCTACATTGTGATACAATGTAGGTGAAAAATATGTGTTTGTGCATTGGAATATAATAAGTATGTTAGCATGCAAAGTAAAATAAGTAGACATGAAGGACAATGGCCAAATATAATTTCATAATATAATTTTTTGGTGACAATGATATGATCATGTAAATGGTCAATGTACATTTTAAACCATAAGTAATATCATGTTGTAAATCTTGTAAATACCATACATATATGGGAATATAACCATAACCAACAATAAGACAATGTGAGCTATTATATCGAATCCCGATGTTGCCTATACACCAAATAAAGCGGAGACTACTTGCCAATGTAAAACTCTACCCTACTAAGTAGGTGTCATGAATCGTATTATTATACATGGATCCACTATCTAGCCCAGATTGGAAACATAATCCTATGGTGATATGTAGTTATGAGACTTAGAGACTTTATATAAATATCCCTTGGATCGTGCCCCAACCTCAAGCGTCATTTGATTCTAAGACAAATCCTACAGAATACATAATCATGAAGAATAAGAGTAAACATGATAATCCATAGCTTATACTAGTCATAATTTATAAAGTAGGAAGGGTAAATAAGATAACCAATTCCAATCATAAAAATAGCCCATTCTCCCAACTTGCATGCAATGTAGGTACAATCCTTCCATCTTATTGAATTTGTATCATATTAGGGTCATAGCTCACCCTTCATAATCCTAATCATTATCATTCTCAAACACTGTAACCTTATTCTTAAGTAGTTACTTGAGATGAAAACTAGGGCAAACTATGGGGTCATGGTAAATTAGTTTAAAATCCAGGAATAGTGTGAAATTCATGCATAATCATACAATTGGAGACAAACCAAATCATAGTTAAGAGAACTCATCACAAGTTCATAACCCCTAAATTGAATTTCAATTTGAAATCATGCAATATATACAATTGATAGTAATATAACATGACTTAATATATGAATCATGTATGTTACACAAATCATGCAATTAAGAGTGAAAACATGAAATCCATAAACATTACACTAAAAAAAATTCAAAGAGGTTTGAGTTGATTTTGGGGACCCATGGATGAAATGGATTAACGAGTTAAGATCCACATTGAGGTAAAAGGTGTACTACAAATGAAATGATTCCAAAAAGTGCTCGAAAATGTGCCTCGAAAGTGCCACAAATCGTAATTTCCTTATATCTAAAAATTTATTCATTATTTTGAAAATATTACTTGATATTTTAGTTCGGGGGGCAAAATTGAGTGGGAAATGGGTCTAACTCGAATTATAGGACAACCATATCAAAATTCAAAAATTGCAAAAATGTGATTTAGGAGGTCAATTTTAAAGGGGCATATCACTTAGAACACAAAGGACAGGGTGGTCCACGACCCACCAAATTAAAGCTCTTTGAATTAGCTTTCCAATGCACTTGGTTTAACCTAATTTCGAGTTCAGATGAAAATTTTATGCCCGTTTTCGTAGAACTCGTATATGCAGAAATACAAATTCCAGAGAGTAATTCCCATCGCTTTTTTTGGTCCTTTTTTTTTTACTTCAGTCCAAGACTTTCAAGTCTTGGGCCTAAGGGTTCCCATACTTGAAAATACCTATACTTAGCCTTATTTCACCCTCATATCATCTTAAAGATTTCCCAATATCCTCTCAAACACTTAGACTCATATTTCACCCTAAATTCAAGTCCCAAAACTCAAGACCACTCTTAAGGATTTCTTCAATGATTTCAATCAAGCTTCAAGTCTCCATCTCCAATCCCTTTCAAGGGTTCTTCAAAGCTAAGGTATGTCAGTTTCAACCATTGGATCCTTTCGCCTGTAGTATCCAATCCTTTTTTCTATTTAAAATGTATGATTTAAAGTTTATTTACTCATGGGTCGTGATTATTATAAATTTCATTGCATAGTGAGTTGGGATTTCGTGAAAGTATGATTGTTTTAGCATGTTTTGAGTTATTAATCTTGGATCTATTATAAGATTTGAGGAGTGGTTTTGACGTATATTTCTTGAGGGTGTTGCAAGGTGTTGATTAAAGGTTTTACAATAGATTTTCTTGTATGATTTTACTCTTGAATTGCATGATTTTACACTAGTACTATACACCCTCTAAGTATTTCATAAAATGTCCGTATGTGGTTTTTTGAGGAATTGAAGGCCCAATGCATATCTTATGAATTGAAAGATTTTACGATGATGATAGAAATGTTTATATGAGTTGTTTCATAAGAAAGCAACTATTGTGTTGCAAGTAGATTGTTGGATTCTTACGTTTGTTGTATTATTAGGAAAATGAGGAGTTCTTTCTTGATGATTGAAATGTAATGGTTCGATGAGCTAGTTCTATGAAATGCTTAATTCGAAAAGGGACAGAATCTCGTAAGGAAGGCCACTTAATCTGAAAAGGGACGGGCTCTTGTAGGGAAGCCTACTTATACCGAAAAGGAATAGGCTCCCGTAAGGAAAGCCACTTAATCCGAAACGGGATGGGCTCCCATAAGGAAGCTCACTCAATTCTAAAAGGGACAGGCTCCCGTAAGGAAGGTCACTCAATCCGAAAAGTGATGGGCAACCATATGGAAGGTCACTCAATCCAAAAATGGATGGGCTCTACCAAGGAAGGCCACTCAATCCGAAAAGGGACGGGCTCTAGTAAGGAAGGCCACTCAATCTGAAAAGGGAAAGGTTCCTGTAAGGTCAATTTACTCATAAACTCCTCTCCAAATGGGGACGAGCTCCCGTAAGGAAGGTTGTTTCTCCAAGAGGTCTTATGTTGTGTCGGTTGAGGTTTCTTTCCACACTTATATACTATGATCTATTTAAGATGAGTGATTTGCAAAGCATGATTTACCGAAGAATTGATCATACATGCCATATTGTTATTATGGTTTCTATTGTTTATCATATGCATTTTGACTATGTTCTCTATCACATGTTATATTGCATACCATATACTTAGTACATTCAAATGTACTAACACATACTCTATGCCTACATGATATCACCATGTAGGAAGCAGAGCTCCCCTTGAGCATCTCCACCCACGTGTCTAGTACGGTTTCACTCAAACTTATTGGTGAGTCCTCTATTTTGGGGATGTTGGTCTATGTTTCTTATTCTATATATTGATACTTCCTTCTTTATTGTTATTTTAACTATGAGGATGAGTCCAGGTACTTTGTCTTGTGCCCCGCTAAGTATCTATGTTAGAAGTGCTGTTGGACAAGTTGTGTATTATGCTTGAGCTTTGACTCACTTATTATATTCAAGCTCATTAAATATAAATCTCTGTCCCTTAGTCCAAAATTTCCCTTGTTTATATTTCTCATGTAGTTTTATCTTTCTTCCATGACCAAGGACGTGTAATGATATGCTATGAGGCTTGTTTGGGGTTCCTTCGGATTCTCCATTCGCCGATGACGTCTAGGGCTTTGGCTTGGGTCATGACAAACTTGTTATCTGAGCACTAGGTTGTTAGATCCTTGAGTCCAACACACTGCATCAATTAGAGTCTTATTCATGGTTGTGTTGTTCACCACGACTATGAGTAGGAGGCTATGAGATATTTTAGGAAATGTTTCCCTTCTTCATGGTCTATGTCATGCTTTAGAAGTAAGATGAGGACTTTACCCTCTAATTAATTTTCTTTCCTCTTCTAGTTGATCATGTTGCTTCAAAGAGGAAGGCAAAGGAAGGTAAGTTGAAGGTTTTGATGTTGATTGATCCGAGTTTCACTATTTATTTCATTATTCTTTTGGTTGCTAGTGGCTTCTTGTGTGTACCAAGTTGTAATGTGAACTTTTGGTGTTTACCTCTTGATTGGGTATATAGTTGCTAGAATGTTCAAAGGAGTTGATCAAGGTTTTTATTGCACTAGGTCTTGCCTTGTGTCTTGTTTGAGTGGCGTGATGGATTTTAATGTCATACTAGGGATGGAATACTTGCTTGCATGTTGTGTCTTCATGGGTAGTTGGCCACATAGAATTAGATCCAAATTCCCTGATGAACGCTTCCTTGAGTGGAAGACGTTGATGTGGAGGTCAAGTGATAGAAAGAGGGGTATATCTATTTCATGTCTTAAGGTATAATTGATTTCTAAGGGGTTACATTTGTCAAATTGTGAGAATTGGAGGTGTTGAACTTAAGTAGTTTTGTTTATAGAATTGTTGGTGGTGGTAGATGTGGCCTTGAATATCCCTTTCCGATATTTTTAAATTGTGGTAGTGTCTTTTGGTTTGACTTGTACACAGGTTATGCCCATAGATCTCATGAATAAGATATTTAGTCCCTACTCTAATAGGCTTATGGTGGTTTTGGTGGTGATGTGATGGTTCATTTCCCTAATAAAGTAGTGCATATGAGGCATTTGAGTTTAATACTACAAAGTTTTAGGAAGAAGGTTGGATGCTAAAGGAGAAATGGGAATTTTTGTTGTAAAAGGTTGCCTTCCTAGGTAATATGGTTCCAAGTGATGGTATTATGATGGGCCCTAGTAAGATGAAGGTGATCAGAGATTAGCCTAGATCATAACTTCCTTGGGTATTACGAGCTTCTTGGGTTTAGCGGGCTATTATCGGAGTTTGTGAGTAGGTTAGCTTCTATTATTTCTCCTATGTCTTAGTTGATCCCAAGTAAGGCCAATGTTGTGATCGACGTTTTGAGTAGGGTGATTTCATGGGTCCGGGAGTTGTTATTTCTTCTGCTATTCCTTTATTCTAGTAGGATTCATGTGTGTATGTGTGTGCCCCGGATGGTTACATGAGTTTATTATGGTTAGTAAGCGCCTATAAGGGTTGCCTTACATTATCATTGCATAAGTCTTGTCTTGTGCTCTTTGTTAGACTTAGCTTGATGGGTTGGAGGTCTTGGGGTGGTTTGGGCTACTGGCATAGCATGCTTCCAATGAGTATAGAACCAATAAGGTTGTAATATAATTGTTATGGATGGTCGATCTATTTGGTCAACTACAATGGGTTAGTTACTTCTCTAAGGTTGATTTGAGGTTCGGGTTTTGTTCTCAATTGTGGAGGATGGTAGGTGATATCCCTAAGTGTCCTTTTGAACTAGGAATGATCGTTTTGAATATTGGTGTAGTTGTTTGGCTGGCTTATGCACCGGTAGTGTTTGTGGGTTTCTTGAATAGGGTCTTAAAACCCTATCGTGATATGTTTGTGGTTGTCTTTAGTGATGAGGTATCGATTTTTTTAGAGCTTATGAATCATTTGCGGGAAGTGTTGCAAGTCTTGGAGGATGAAAGATTGTTTGCTAAATATGATAGGTTTGCACTATGGATAGCAAGAAGGTGGTTAGAATTCTTTAAGTATTATAAAATGAGTGTGCATTAATTTTCCCAGGTAAGGCTAATGTTGCGGTCGGTGCTCTAGGTAGCCTAGCATATGTGGTTGATGGTGGAAAGGAGGAGACTGTGGGGTCCATCGGTTGGTTAGATTGGAAGTTAGGTTGAGGGAAGTGGAGCATGGTGGTGTAGTATTCTTGATGGTTCCAAATCCTGTTTGGTTAAGAGGTCTAGATTAAGCAAGACCTTGATTCCACCTTATTAGAGTTGGAAGTTTTGGGTGGAAAGATGGTAGAGTGGAGGTAGTCTCCCAAGGGGAAGATGTAGTTCATGGCCACAAGTAGAATATGTGTGGTTAAGGTTGACAAATTAGTTATGGTTGTGATTCCTTATAGGATGAAGAGTGAAGTTGGTAAGGTTGCATAAGTTTGGGGATTGCCTATGGATAGGGGTTTGGTCAGTCCGGTTCTTCATGCTTCTAGGTTGATGTGATGTATTGGTGACTCTAGTGCTATAACACTCTTGAGATTGTGGGTGATGTGGAGGACAAGTTGGCTTAGGGGAAGTTCCCGTTGGAGGTGTTAGATGGATGAGTAGAGAGGTTGATTAATGACGATATTGTGTTCATTAAGGCCCTCTTGAAAGGATCATCAAGTCAAGGGTGTCATCAAGGAAACTGAAGCGGCCTTATGGGAGCGATATTTATACTCATTCACTCTAATCAAGCCTAAGATAGCGACTAAGTCCTTTATGCGATTCCAAGTCCTATGTTTCAGCCCCTATGTCATTCATATGCATTCAGGCTTAAGTTGACAAGTTTATGATGATTTTACACTTATGTTGAGATTTTGAAAATGGTGTTTTAAATGTGATGTTGCATTATTGTTGGGGCTGATTTGTTTATGGTCACTCTTTCCTGATATGTTTCTTTTATATTGGGGATGAATGTTCCCAAAGGGGAGATATTGAACGACCCCAAAAAGTGCCCAAAAACGTGCCTCGAAATTGCCTGGAATCGTAATTTCTATATATCTAAAAATTCGTTCATTATTTCAAAAATTCGACTTATATTCTTGTTTGGATGGCAAAATTGAGTAGGGAATGGGTCTAACTCAAATTTTAGAGCAACCGTATCAAAATCCAAAAATCGCATTTTGTGATTTAGGAGGGTTGACTTTAAAGGAGCATATCTCTTAGAACACATAGAACTGGGTGGTCCACCACCTACCAAATTAAAGCTCTTTGAATTAGATTTCCAAAGCAATTGGTTTTCACCTCATTCCGAGTTCGTATGAACAATTTATGCCCATTTTTATAGAATTCATATATGCAGAAATGCAAATTCTAGTGAGTAATCTGTGTCTCTCCCGCAATGCAAAGAAGTGTTATTTTGGTCCCGTTTATTTTTTACTTCGGTCCAAGACATTCAAGTCTTGGGACTAAGGGTTCCCATATTTTAAAATACCTATACTTAGCCTTATTTCATCGTCATATCATCCTAAGAATTCCCCAATATCCTCTCAAACACACTACTCATATTTCACCCTAAATTTAAGTAAAAAAACTCTAGACCAATCTTAAGGATTTCATTCAAGCTTCAAGTCTCCATCTCCAATCTCTTTCAAGAGTTCTCCAAAACTAAGGTATGTGTGTTTCAACCATTGTGTCCTTTCACCCATTGTGTCAAATCTTCTTTTCTACTTAAAATGTATGATTTAAAGTTGATTTACTCATGGGTCTTGATTATTATAAATTTCACTGCACAGTGAGTTGGGATTGCATGAGTCTATGATTGTTTTAGCACGTTCTGAGTTACAAATCTTGGATATATTGTTAGATTTGAGGAGGGTTTTGATGTATATTGCTTGAGGGTGTTGTATGGTTTTGACTAATAGTTTTACAATGGATTTTCTTGCATGATTTCACTCTTGAATTGCATCGCTTTACGCTACCACTGTACACCCACTAAGTGTTTGATAAAATGACCGGACGTGGTTTCTTGAAGAATTGAAGGTCCAATGCATTTCTTATCAGTTGAATGACTTTATGATGATGATAGAAATATTTATATGAGTTGTTTCATGAGAAAGAACCTATGGTGTTGCAAGTAGATTGTTGGGTTCTTGTGTTTGTTTTATTCTTCGGAAAATGAGGAGTTCTTTCTTGATGATTGAAATGTAATGGTTCGATGAGCTACTTCTATGGAATGCTTAATCTGAAAAGGGATGGGCTCCATAAGGAACATGACTTAATCTTAAAAGGGATAGGCTCCTATAAGGAAGGCCATTTAATCCGAAAAGGGACAGACTCTTGTAAGGAAGGCCACTTAATCCGAAAAGGGATGAGCTCCCATAAGGAAGGCCACTTAATTCGAAAAGGGATGGGCTCCTATAAGGAAGGCCATTTAATTCGAAAAGGGACAGACTCTTGTAAGGAAGGCCACTTAATCTGAAAAGGGATGAGCTCCCATAAGGAAGGACACTTAATTCGAAAAGGGATGGGCTCCCATAAGCAAGGTCACTCAATCTGAAAAGTGATGGGCTCCCTTAAGGAAGGTCACTCAATCGGAAAAGGGATGGACTCTTACGGAGAATGTCACTCTATCCAAAGAGGGACAGGCTCCCACAAGTAAGGTCACTCAATTCGAAAAGGGACAGGATCCCATAAGAAAGGTCACTTAATCCGAAAAGGGATGGGCTCCCATAAGGAAGTCACCTAATCCAAAAAAGGACGGGCTACCATAAGTTGAAGTTACCCATAAACTCCTCTCCAAAAGGTGAAGAGTTCCAGTAAGGAAGGTTGCTTCTCCAAAAGTTCTTATATGCTATGATCTATGTAAGATGAGTGATTTGCAAAGCATTATTTACCTAAGCATTGATAATACATACCATATTGTTATTATGCTCTCTATTGCTTATCATGTGCATTTTGACTATGTTGCCTATCAGTTGTTGCATTGGATCCTACATATTTAGTACATTCAAATGTACTAATGCATACTCTATACCTATATGAATCACCATGTAGGAATCAGAACCCCTCTTGAGCATCTCCACCCACGTGGCTAGTACGATTTCGCTCAAGCTTGTTAGTTAGTCCTCCATTTTTGGGACGTTGGTCCTTGTTTCTTATGCTTTGTATTGATACTTCCTTCTTTATTGACATTTTGAATATGAGGGTGATCCCGGTTACTTTGTCTTGGCCCTCACTAAGTATCTATGTTTAGAGGTGTTGTCGGACAAGTTGTGTTTTATACTTGAGCTTTGACTCACTCATGATATTCAAGCTAGTTAAATATAAATCTCTCTCCCTTATTCCAATTTTTTCTTGTTTATGCTTCTTATGTAGTTTTATCTTATTTTTGCGACCAAGGACGTGTAATGATATGCTATGAGGCTTGTTTGGGGTTTTTTTGGGTTACCTATTCGCCAATCATATCTAGGCCCTACGCTTGGGTCGTGACAATGAAAATGAGATAAAATGTGGAATTGAAAGACAAGAAATTAAAAATAGATAGATTGACACAAGAAAAGGAAATCATAAGCAACAAAAAGGTATATTAAACCTAAAGTCCTCAATTGATTAATCCAAATCAAGAACAGTTTTTTGTACGTCGACCTCGAGGAGAATTAGAGATGCCTCGCAACCAACATTTGCAAGAAAAAATCAATGAAAGCTTGTATCAAGATCTCAACACTTAAAAAAGAATTTCAATATCAACATTTAAAGTAGCCTACCTAAAAGTAGACAAAATAGCAGTTAAAGAGGTCATTTCCATATTAACTAGGCGAATCACCGAATTGATACCACATCCCCAATCTTGACAGCATGTGAGGCTCGGGCGTTCTGGAACATTCAGTGGTCTAGTACTCCATCACCAAACTCAATTGGCAGATCATCGATTGCTCATCCATCGTCGAAGTGGACAATGTCTCCTCTACTTCGTCTTTACCTTTCTAGGCTATCTTCCACATATAGAATCCCTTCTTTGGCCTCATTACAAGCTCAAAGACCTTAGACTTCATGAATAGCCCTTGCAACTTTCGAAGTTCTTGAGCTTGTCTCATAATGAATGGCCTTGGCACGATCCAGCTTGCATTATCCTCTCCTTCTTTGAAAGAATTTTTCCTCAAATTCAATGCTTCCTCCTCCTCAAAAGTTGGAAATGGGGATAAGTGACACACATTGAAATTGTTGTGGAGTTGATATTCTGAGGGAAGGTCAATCATAGGCACTGCCATTGAGTCTCTCAAGCACTTGAAATGGACCATCACCTCTTGGAATCAACTTAGTTTTTCTTTGATTGGGAAACCTCTCTTTGCAAAAATATACCTATACCTAATCACCCGATCCAAGCCCTACTATCGTTCGACCATTGTTCGCCTTCTTTATCATGTCTTGATTCTTCTTTTCAATGTTAAGTCAAACTTTCTAATAGAGCTTCTTCATAGCTTTAGCACTTTTGTTTCAATCTAAGCTCAAAACAACATCTTAGGAAAGAGAAGTTAAGTCCAAGAGGGATAGGGGCTTAAAACCATATACAACCTCAAATGTAGAGATGCAAATAGTCTTAAAAACAACATCATCGTAAACAAATTTGACTGGCGGCAAATGTTCTTCCCATGATGCTAATTTTCCCTTTATCATGGAACGAAGCATAAAACCCAAGGTACTATTCACAACTTTGGTTTGGCCATCAATTTGTGGGTGACAAGAAGTTGAAAACAACAATTAGGTACCAAGTGCACCCCACAATTCTGTAACACCCCACGTCTTATAGTACTAGTATTATGCAAATAAAACATGATATGGTTTGGTCAAATTAGCACCAATTTTTAGAAGTGCTTGAATCTCCAATTAAAGGGCAATATGTATGTCTAACACTGAAGAGGTTTGAGTGTAAACAAGTTTTAAGCCAAATAGAGGAGATCATGACCTTAAACAAAGTGAGAGAATTGAGGTTCTTGTAGAACTTGGAAGCTAGCAGGTGAGTCACCTACTTACTTAGCTTAAATTGCTAGCTAAATGGAGATAAGGCCCGACGTGGAATTTGTCCAAATCCAATTATGAATAAAGTCCGTGTTAAGGGTGTAACTTTAGTTCGTGTTCTAGCATCATAAATGGACTTTATTTTTAGCCCAAGAACCATACAAAAAGGGCCCAAGTACATCACAACCCACTTCACCATTTGGGCCCAAACCAAGTGAAGAGAAATTTGGAAAATGGGCAGCCAAGTCCCATCAACTTTGAGACCCAATTAGGCGCAAGTGAAAGGGCCAAGCTTCTGCATCACCACCTTAATAATATAAGTCTTAAACCACACAATAAATTCAGCCAAAATCCCCTTTAAAAGGCTTAAAAATAGCACCTTTAAGTCATTCTTAGACTTGGAAATTTTCATCTTTCACAAACTTTCACTCTACACTTTCTTAACCTAGCGAAGTAGCCACAAGGGTACTTTTACGGTTCTTGGAGAAGCCTTACACCTTGAAAGTAGTGGTAAGTAAGTTTATATATGTGTTTAGTATGATTTTCTTATGAAAAATAATAGACTATGTTGGTTATGGTTGTGCTGAAATTTTGGACAACATGTGTGCTAAGGATTGTTGTGAGTTTTTATTATTGTTCAAGAGGATTTTCTCTTCTTAGTTGGCTGTATTATGAAATAATACTCATGTATTTAACAAAGGTTCGTTTGCTAATGAGGAAACCAGGCTGTTTCACCACTTTTATAGTTCGCAAAAAAAGAGTTATTGTGCAACGTCGTAATTGTGCTCTTAAAAGAAACTTGTGGGCTGATAATTGGAATTTGTTGTTTTACGACCTTCATATAATTTGAGACTATTTATGGACTATTGTAAGTCTATTTTTATGTTAAAAACCTTGGATACAGTTTGGTTAAAGTTGGAACAAGTTTGGGATTGTCGACGTCCAAATGGGGCAAAGGGACGTAACGTTATACCGCCTATTTGTATGTTGTATAGAATTGTTATTTGTTGTTCTTTGTGGGATGTTGTAAGACTGTTATGGCACTAGAATAGTCTGCACATGATATGTATATGAGAATGTGTATTATATAATATGATTAGGGGCGGAAAGGTTGAAAGAATACGCTCGGGTTCATAAATACCCGCTTGCTGCCCGTATGTTTTTTTTTATGAGATTGGGCAGCCAAGATGTATTTTTTGGCTTCTAATGCTAGTTTTATCACCCACTATATTGTAGGAAAATAGTTGGAGGAGTTAAAGGTTATCTTGAGGTAATAGCAAGGTCATAAAACGAGGTATATAAGACTACTTGATTTCGTATTATTTGGCATGAAACATGGATCCCTCCTTGGCACATAAAGGTACTTACCAACTCCGACACGACTATTAACCATGTATCCAATCTTTAATATGTTTGTATGCACCCATATGTAGTCACTTGTAACCCTACATATGCTCCCATATATAGTCACTTGCAACCCTGCATACATACTTGGATACCAAGGTACACGAGTTCATTCTGCTAAATAAAGTCCATGTGTTGTTCTACCTCCGATGCATTTCATTATTTGTGTAACCTACTCCTTTCATTATGGTATTATCTCTTATAATTATTTACATGTCATATGTTGTATCTACAGTCCTACAGCTCCAATATTATGACCATCAAAAGAATCATCTCAAAGGTAACTGAAAGATAAAGTAAAGTATATTGATTATTGATGGGTGGTGGCCTGAGGGGTGGAAGAATCACCTAGCTAGGGTCAGTCCTATCACTGGAGGTAGCTCGAGGTGTTAAAGAAAAGCCTAGCAAGGGCCGATCCCGATATAGATTTACCACTGATCAACTGGTCATTTATACAACATGTTGTGCACAGATTATGCCGTAAAGGTAAAACAATAAAAAAAACATAAAGTACATAATCCCACAGTACAACTAAAGGTTTTCTGTTATCCTACACCAGTGCATAGTTTCATTTGAGTTATTACTTCATATATAGTAGTTACTGCACTGCATATTCAGTACATTATCTCATACTAACATCCCTTACGGGGGACCTGCATTTCACACTGTAGGTACAGGTGCTAGTAGATCTCCCAGTAGGAGTATAAGATATCCAAATGTTGTTACCAATCTCCAGGTTGATGCAGAGCTTTTTGTGTCTAGAGCTTATATTTTTGTATTGTATAGTTAGTCAAGGCAGGGCTTTCCCGACCATTATCAGATACTTTTCCTTATTTAGAGGCTTTGTAGACTATGTAAATTAAACTGTGGTCATGTCTCGTACTTTAAACGACGTGGCCCCAATAGCCTAGCCATATGCATTTTCTTTTGGCTTGTTATCACTGTTTATTTTCTTAAAGGCATGTTAAATATAGAAATCCCTTATAATATGTATAGAAAGTGCATAGATAAAGGTTTGTTCTCTCGGGCCTTATTGGCAACGGGTCCTAATCTGCCCTAATGAGACTTTGGGTGTGACAGAAGTGGTATCAAAGTGGGTCATCCAAGGGAGTCTACAAATCCATGTCTATGTAGAATATTGTTTATCGATGTGTTGTGCACCACATTTATATGCTGGAGGCTATGTGGCATTTAGGAGTTGTTACTTTCTTTTCCTTCTTTCGGTCGTTCCATAGAGCCAAGTGTAATTGGTGGATTGTGTCTAACCCCTAAATTGTGTTGTACAACAAGTATGTAAGAAACCAGGAAGAACAAAGGTAAAGGGAAGGGGATAGAAGTGGTGGTTGGTATACCCAATCAAGTGAGACAATAAAATTAGGTTCAAGAGGAGTCTCTGTCACAGACATCTCCAAGTCCTCCAGCTCTCGATGAACCCAGAAGTAGTGAAATTCCTCGAGAACCACCTTTGACGCTACCGTGCAGAATCTGAGAAATGCAATCCAACTATTGACCGATATAGTTGCTGGCCAAGGTCAAAGACAAGAAGGTCCGGTTATGGGTACAGGTTGTGCTAATAGGGAAGTTGGCACAAAGATACATTATTTGCTTAAATTTGTACCCTATATCCTTCACTGGGTCAGATCCTAATGAAGATCCTCAAGATTTTATTGATCAGATTCAACGTACTTTAGATGTTATGCATGTGAGTGGTACAAAAGCTGTCGAGTTAGCGACAAATAGGTTGAAGGGTGTGGCTATATTCTGGTATGAAGCTTGGAAGCAATCTAAGGGTATAGATGCACCTCCAACTGCCTAGAAGGAGTTCAAAGAGGCATTTCTTGAACATTATTTGCCATTAGAGATCAGATAGCTCCATGTAGATCAATTCTTGAACCTCCAGCAAAGGAATATGAGTGTGAGGGAGTATATCCTTCAATTTAATTCCCTGACCAAGTATGCTCGAAATAAAGTTGCTACTATGGCAGATAGAGTTCATCGATGTGTGGATAGACTGGATACGTATCTGGTCAGAGACTATATCATTGCTTCCTTGAAAATAGACATGGACATAGCGAGAATGCAAGCTTTTGCATAGAAATTGGAGGATCAGAGGTAAAGGAGAAGGACACAAGAGTTAGAAAGGGCGCAGTCCAAAAGGGCCAAGTCTACGAGGAAGTTTACACCACCCCAAGGAGAGCTTAGGCCTCAATTTTCTAATAGACCGCTTAGGCCATCAACCTCTTACTCTACAGCCAGTGCTCCACAGCAACTTCAGGGGTGTAGGAGAAATCAGTTTGGTCTAAGAAGTGAAAGGCAAGGCATCCGGACAATGGGATATTCAACAGGTCAGCAAATGACTCCAAGGCAACTTTGTGACTAGTGTGGAAGGAGTCATTTAGGTATATGTCGTGTTGGGATAGACTCTTGTTATTGCTGTGGTGCACTAGGGCACATGATAAGAGATTGCCCGAGAAGATGTATGGGTGATATAGCACAACTGACTAGATCAGCTATTGCATCATCATCGTCAGTTCCTCCATTGGGTAGGGGTAAACAAGCACCTATGGGTCGTGATAGAGGTGTTAGAGGGGCAGCTAGCTCCAGCGGAGTCCAGAATCGTACTTATACTCTGGGGAGTCGGCAAGATTTGGAAGCTTCACCTGATATGGTCACAGGTACATTTTCCATCTTTTCACATAATGTATATGCATTAATTGACCCTGGTTCTACACTATCACACATCACTCCACTAGTTGCTAGGAAGCTTAAGATAACGCCTAAATTGTTGAACAAACCATTTGAAGTGTCTACACCAAATGGTGAATCTATTATGGCTAGAAGGATTTATTATGACTGTGTAGTAATTGTTTCTGACTATGAAACATTGGCTGACCTTATTGAGCTACAAATGGTGTAATTTGATGTTATAATGGGTATGGATTGGTTAGCTTTTTGCTATGCCACCGTGGATTGCCGAACTAAGAGAGTGTGCTTCCCCTTTCCAAATGAGGCAGTTCTTGAATGGGTAGGCTATATTGGGGCGCCAAAGGGTAAGTTTATCTCTTATTTTAAGGCCAGAAAGATGATATATAAGAGGTATATATGTTATTTAGTTAGAGTGAGGGATATGGAGGCAGAATCACCAATCTTTCAATCAGTTCCAGTAGTGAATGAATTCCTTGATGTGTTCCCTGAAGAACTTCCAGGCTTACCTCCAGAACGAGAAACAGATTTTGGTATTAACTAACTTCCAGGTGCTTAACCTATTTCCATCCCTCCATATAGAATGGCCCCGGCAAAAATACTTCGATTAAAACAGCAATTAAAAGACTTATTGGAGAAGGGTTTTATAAGACCTAGTGTGTCCACTTAGGGTGCACCAGTGTTATTTGTACGCAAAAAGGATGGCACCTTGAGAATGTGTATTTACTATCAACAATTGAATGGGGTGACAATTAAGAACAAATACCCCCTCACGAGGATTGATGATTTATTTGATTAGTTGCAGGGTGCCAAATGCTTTTCAAAAATTTATTTGAGACCAGGTTGTCACCAAGTGAGTGTGAAGGAGAAAGAAATAACTACGACTGCTTTCAGAACACACTATGGCCACTTTGAATTTCTTGTTATGTCATTTGAGATAACGAACGCACCTGCAGTTTTTATGGATCTGATGAATAGGGTATTCAAGCCACTCTTGGATGTGTTTGTGATAGTGTTTATAGATGATATTTTGGTATATTCAAGATCAAAAGAGGACCATGCAAATCACTTATGACAGGTGTTACAAATTCTTCGTGATCGATAGTTGTATGCCAAATTTTCTAAATGTGAATTTTCGCTAAAATCAGTGCCATTCTTGGTTCATATTGTGTCTGAGGAGGGAATAAGGGTTGATTCACAAAAGATAGAGGCTGTGAAAGATTGGCCTAGACCAATAACACCCACAGAAGTTCGAGCTTCCTAGGTTTGGCAGTTTATTACAAGAGGTTTGTCGAAGGTTTTTATTCTATTTCTGCATCTCTAACAAAGTTGACACATAAGGTAATCAATTTCCAATTGAATGATGCATGTTCAAGGAGCTTCCAGGAGATGAAAAATAAGCTAACTTCTACACCTGTGCTAGTACTTCCAGAAGGCATCGAGGGGTATGCAGTGTATTATGATGCTTCAGGAGTTGGCTTAGGGTGTGTACTGACACAACATGGTAAGGTAAGTGCTTACGCCTCTAGATAACTACGACCACATGAGAAAAACTACCCAACACATGTTCTTGAGCTAGCGGCAGTTGTATTTGCTCTAAAAATATGATGCCACTATTTGCATGGGGTTCATGTTGGCATATATACTGATCATAAGAGCCTGCAATATATCTACAAACAGAAAGACCTAAACTTAAGACAGTGGAGATGGCTAGAGCTAATAAAGAATTATGACGTTGATATAGTATACCATCTGGGGAAGGCAAATGTTGTAGCCGATGCTTTGAGTCGTATGGCGATCATGAATACTAGTGATCAATCTGTGATAAGTCAAGAAGTGGCTAAGGATCTACGTCAGCTAGCTAGTTTTGGAGTTCTCCTTCTCAAGACTCCAAAGGAAGGGGTTATTGTGCATAATGCAACAACTTCTTCATTAGTAATGGAGGTGAAAGAAAAACAGTTCGAGGATCCTGTTCTAGGATAGCTTAAGGAAAAGTGAGTCAGGGTACTATAAAGGGCTTTGAACTTACACAAAATGGAGTACTTTAGTGCCAGAATAGATTATGTATGCCTAATATTAATGGGCTAAGGAAAACAATAATGGAAGAAGCCCATCATTCCCGATATTCCATCCATCCAGGATCATTTAAGATGTATCATGACCTGAAGGGAATATTTTGGTGCGGAGGCATGAAAAGGGACCTTACAGAATTTGTGGCCCAATATCCACATTGTCAACAAGTGAAAGTAGAACACCAAAAGTCAGGAGGTTATATGCAGTGTACAGAACTTCCAACACGAAAGTGTGATATGATCAATATGGATTTTTCTACCGGTTGCCTCGCTCATTTCAGATGTTTGACTCTATATGGGTAATAGTTGACAGACTCACAAAGTCAACATACTTCTTGCCAGTCAGGCGTGATTATACAGCTAAAGAGTATGCAAAGCTATACCTCAAAGAAATAGTAAGGCTACATGGATTCCCAATCTCTATTATATCATACCGAGGAGCTCAATTCATTGCAAAGTTTCGGAAGTCCTTCCAAAGGATTTTAGGGACACAAGTGAATTTGAGTACCACATTCCACCCTCAAACAAACGGTCAATCAGAATGCACCATTTAGACACTTGAAGATATTTTGCGAGCTTGTGCATTGGACTTTAAAGGTAGTTGGTTGGACCATTTGCCACTTATTGAATTTGCCTATAATAATAGCTGCCACACGAGTATCAAGATGGCACCTTATGAAGCTTTGTATTAAGGAAATGTAGATCGCCAATTGGATAGTCCAAAGTGGGTGAAACTACTTTGCTTGGGCCAAATCTAGTACGATAAGCCATGGAAAAAGTTAAGGAATATAGCAGCGGCTAGAAATAGCCCAAAGTCATCACAAATCATACGCGGATGCTAGGAGGAGAGGACTGGAATTCTCAGTAAGGGATTGGGTATTTTTAAAGGTGTCTCCAATGAAAGGGGTTATGAGATTTGATAAGAAAGGAAAATTGAGCCCACGTTATATAGGGCCGTATCAGGTTATTAAGATGCTCGGGAAGGTTGCATATGAACTAGAGCTACCCCAAGAGCTTTCAATGCTTCATCTAGTTTTTCATATCTCAATGCTTCGAAAATGCATAGGTGACCCATCTCATATCACTCCTATTGAGGATGTGCAGGTTACAGGAGATCTCACATATGAAGAGGTACCTATTGCTATTCTAGATCATCAGGTTAAGAAGCTAAGGAATAAAGAAATAGCTTCAGTGAAAGTACTTTGGAGAAACTAGCAAGCAGAAGAAATAACATGGGAGGCTGATGACGCGATGAAATCAAAATACCCTTACTTATTTGAAGCTAAAGAGGAAGTCCAACATCTAGCATTTGGGGCCATACTAGGTACATGTGTTTGAACGTATATTGTATTGAACTTGGTTAAGCTATCCAATTGTGCTAACATTCGAGGATGAATGTTCCTAGAGGGGGAGGACGTAACACCCCATATCTTATAGTACTAGTACTATGAAAATAAAACATGATATGATATGATTTGGTCAAATTAGCACCAATTTTAAAAGTGCTTGAATCTCCAATTAAAGGGCAATATGAATGTCTAACGCTGAAGATGGTCGAGTGTAAATATGTTTTAAGTCGAATTGAGAAGACCACAGGCTTATACAAAGTGAGAGAATTGAGGTGCTTGTAGACGAGGGCCGACGCCAAATTTGACCAAGTCTAATTATGAATAAAGTCCATGTTAAAGTTCAAACTTTAGCCCATGTTCTAGCATCACAAATGGTCTTTATTTTAATCCCAAGAAGCATATAAAAAGAACCCAAGTACATCACAACCCGCTTAACCATTTGGGCCCAAACCAAGAGAAGAGAAATTTTAAAAATAGGCTGCCAAGGCCCATCAACTTTGAGACCCAATTAGGCCTAAGTGAAAGGGCCAAGCTACTGCATCACCACCTTAATAATATAAGGCTTAAAACACACAAGAAAGTCGGCCAAAATCCCCTTTAAAAGGGCTTACAAATAGCACCTTCAAGTCATTCTTAGACTTGGAAAATTTCAGCTTTCACAAACGTCCTCTTTACACTTTCTTAACCTAGAAAAGCAGCCACAAGGGGACTTTTAGGGTTCTTGGAGAAGCACTACACCTTGAAGGAAGTGGTAAGTAAGTTTACATATGTGTTCTTATGAAAAACAAGAGATTATGTTGGTTATGTTTGCGCTGAAATTTTGGACAGCGTGTGTCCTAAGGATTGTTGTGAGCTTTTCTTGTTGTTCAAGAGGATTTTCTCTTCTTGGTTGGTTGTATTATGAATTAACACTCATGTACGTAATAAAGTTTTGTTTTTTAATGATGAAACCAAGCTGCTGCACCACTTTTACAGTCTGCCAAAAAAAGTTGTTGTACAACGTCGTAATTGTGCTCTTAAAAGAAACTTGTGGGCTGATAATTGGAAATTGTTGTTTCACTACCTTCACCTAATTTGAGACTATTTATGGACTATTGTAAGACTGGTTTTATGTGTAAAAACGTTGGAATATAGTTTGTTTAAAGTTGAACAAGTTTGGGATTGTCGACGTCAAAATAGGGCAAAGGGATGTAACGTTATGCTGCCTATTTCTATGTTGTGTAGAGTTGTTATGTATTGTGCTTTGTAGGCTGTTGTAAGACTATTATGGCACTAGAACATGCTGCACATGATATATATATGAGAATGTGTATTAGAAAATATGATAAGGGGCAGAAAGGTTGTAAGAATAAGCTCGGGTTTATAAATACCCACTTGCTGCTCATATGTTTTTTTTTATGAGATTAGGCTGCCAAGATGTATTTATTGGCTGCTAATGCTAGTTTTATCACCTACTGCATTGTAGATAAATATTTGGAGGAGGTGAAGGTTATCTTGAGGTAGTAGTGAGGTCATATAGCGAGGCATGTAAGGCTACTTGATTTCGTATTATTTGGCATGAAACATAGATCCCTCCTAGGCACATAAAGGCACTTACCAACTCCGACACGACTATTAACCGTGTCTCTACTCTTTCACATGTTCATATGTTACCATATATAGTTACTTGCAAACCTGCATACATACTTGGATACCAAGATATACGAGTTCGTTCTGCTAAATAAAGTCCATATGTTGTTTTACCTCCGATGCATTTCATTTTTTGTGTAACCTACTCCTTTCATTATGGTATTATATTTTATAATTATTTACATGTCATATGTTGTATTTACAGTCCTATAGCAACAATATTACGACCACCAAAAGAATCATCTCAAAGGTAACTGCACGATAAAGTAAAGTATATTTCTTATTGATGGGTAGTAGCCCGAGGGGTGGAAGAATCATCTAGCCAGGGTCGATCCTATAACAGGGGGTAGCCCGAGGGGTTAAAGAAAACCCTATCTAGGGCTGATCTCGATATAGATTTACCATTGATCAGCTAGTCATTTGTATTATATGCTGTGCACAGATTATACAACAAAGGTAAAGTAATAAAAAGAACATAAAGTATATGATCCCACAGTAGAACTAAAGGTGGTCTCTTATCCTATACCAGTTTATAGTTTCATTTCAGTTGTTACTTCATATACAGTATTTCCTGCCTTACATATTCAGTACATTATCTTGTACTGACATCCCTTACGGTGGACCTATATTTCACGCTGTAGGTACAGGTGCTAGTAGATCTCCCCAGTAGGAATACAGGATATCCAGCTGCTATTACCATTCTCAGGCTGCTTCGGAGCTTTGTTTTTCTAGAGCTTATATTCTTGTATTATATAGTTAGTCGAAGTAGGGCCTGTACCAAACCTTATCAGATACTTTCCCTTATCTAGAGGCTTTTTAGACTATGTAAATTAAAGTGTGGTCATGTCTCGTATGGCTTTTTATCACTTTTTATTTTCTTAAAGGCATATCAAATGTAGAAATCGCTTATAATATTTATAGAAAGCGCATAGATACAAGTTGGTTTTCCCAGGCGTTATTGGCAACAGGTGCCAGTCTGCCCTAATAGGACTTTGGGCGTGACAAATTCTTTCCAAAAATGACTAAGGAATTTGGGGTTATAGCTTACAATAGTTTGACAAATTCCATGCAATAACATCTTCAAGAAACAAAGATGCAACATGACGTGCATCATTACATTTATGACGGAATGAAATGAGCCATCTTTGAAAATTGGTATATGACTATAAAGATGATATCACTACCACTTTTAGTCCTTAGAAAACTCAAAAAAATCCATAAAAAAATATCAAGCCAAGGTCATTGAGGTGTAAGGAGTGAATTGTACAATCTTTGGGGAGGGAGGCATGACTTAGCACGTAAGACTGAATGCATTGGCTACAAATGTGAACAACTTCTTTGTGCATCTTGGGCTGATAGAATTGTGTCACGACCCAAGCCTAGGGCCTAGATGTGACATGGGCCATGGGGAACTCGAAGGAACCCTAAGCAGGCCTCCTAAGATATCATTACACATCCTTGGTCGCGGAAGTAGTAAAATACAACAAGAGATAGTAAATAGGGACAAACGGGGCTAAGGAACAACCTTCATATCATAAACATCAAGAGTCAAGAGAGAGTCAAAGCTCATAGCATAATACAAAGCATGTCCAACAACACCTCTAATAGTTAGATACTTAGCGGAGGCCAAGAAAAGCTACCAGACTCACCCTTATAGTCAACATATAGATAAAAGACAGATAGTCTTAGAACATAGTATGAGATCATAAACATCGTCCCCAAAATGGAGGACTCACCAAAGAGCTTGAGAGAAGTCGTACTAGCCACTTGGAGGAGGAGGATCAAGTGGGGCTTCGGTTTCTATATGTTGACATCATGTAGGCATAGAGTAATCGTTAGTATGTTCTAATGTACTAAGTATGTAGCAAGTGATAAGCAACATAAACAAAATGTATAACACAGCAACGGATGAACATATAGCAATATGGCATGTACGAATGATGCTTGAAGTAAAACCATGTTTATATAGAACATAATACATATGCAAGGAGAGACCATTAATAGTGAATATGTAAAGACACCACCCCCTTGGAGAGATGAATGAGGTACAAACCCCTCAATAGGTTGCTGAGGTACAAACCCCCATCATGGTTAATGAGGTACAAAACACCCGACATGGCTGATGGGGTACAAATCCCCCAATGTGGTTATTAAGGTACAAACTACTCAACATGGTTGCATGGGCCTACCACCTCCCGACAAGGAGATTGAGGTAAGAATCCCTCAACAAGGTTACCCGGGCCTACAAACCCCCGAGTGACGCTTGGTCAATTATGAACACAATAGAGATAATATGATAGACAAATATTTCTTTCATCATCATATAGTCATTCAAATCATAACACATGCATTGGACCTTCAATTCCTCAAGAAAATCATAATTGAAAATTTTATCAAACGCTAGATGGGTGTGTAGTGCTAGTGTAAAACCATTAAAATTCAAGAGAGAAATCATACTAGAAACTTCAATGTAAAACCATCAATAGATACTTTGTAACACCCTCAAGCAATATACACCAAAATCCTTCATCAAATCACAATAAGTCTTAGATTCATAGCTCAAAACATTCTAAAACAACAATAATTTCATGAAACCCCAACATAGTGTGCAGTAAAATTCATAATAAGTAAGATCCATGAGTAAATCAACTTTAAATCATACAAATTTTGGTAAAAGAAAGCTTGGGTATCATGGGTGAAAGGAACCTATGAAAGAAACCCACATACCTTGACTTTGGAGTATCTTTGAAGAAGATTATAGATGGAGACTTGAAGCTTGAATGAGAACCTTAAGATCCTGATGAGTTTTGGGACTTAAAATTTGGAGGTAACATATTGTCTAAGTGTTTGAGAGAGTATTTGGGATTGTCTTGAATGATATAAGGGTGAAATAAGGCTAATTACAAGTATTTTCATGCATGGGAACACTACGGATCAAGACACAAAGTCTTTGACTTGATCAAAAAAATTTGGATAGAAAAATACACCAGTATGCATCGCTCTAAGGGCATGGATTGCTCATTCGTAATCGCATTTTGTGATTTTTAAATTATTCTACGCTTGCCCTTAAATCAGGATTAGACCCGTTTCCTACTCAATTTTACCCCCTGAACAAGAATATGAGGTCGAATTATTTTATATTGTGCATGAATTTTGATATATATGGAAATTACTATTCCAGGGATTTCTGAGGCACATTTTCGGGCACTTTTTGGGGCTGTTTCAATATCTCCCCCTTGGGAACATTCGTCCCCCAATTTTAAAAAAATGTATATGAGAAGCATAATCATAAAGAAATCATCCCAACAAGAATGCTACATCATACTTAAAACACCATTTTCAAAATCTCAACATAAGTGTAAAATCACCATGAACTTTGTCAATGTAAGAATGAACGCATTCAAATGACTTAGGGGTTGGAACATGAGACATAAAATCACATAGAAGACTTAAAATTAGTAACTTAGGCTTGATTAGGATGGAAAAGATAAGGGTAGCACTTTTTTATATTCGCTTCGGCCTCTCAAGTAGCACTTTTGACTTGTTGCATTGGTTCCTCCAAAGGACCTTAACGGAAGCAACTTTCTTGTTCCTCAACCTCTTCACTTGTCTATCCAAGATCTTTGCTGGAACCTCTTCATCTGCCAAGTTGTCTTCAACTACCCCCACAACATCTAGAGGCACAATAGCATTAGGATCACCCAAGCACTTCATCCACAGAGACACATGAAAGACCGGATGAACAAATTGCTAGGCAAAACCAACTCATAGGCCACCTTACCAATCTTACTCATCACTCTATAAGGACCCACATATCTAGGGCTTAACTTGACCTTCTAACCAAAATGAACCACACCAGTCATGGGTGACACCTTCAAATAGACCCAATTACCAACCTTAAACTCAAGCTCCCTCTTTCTCACATCGAGATAAGACTTTTGGCGACTTTGGACTGTTTTCAACCTTTCTCTAATCATCCTTACCTTCTCCATAGCACCCACAACCAGATCTAGACCCAATAAGGCCACCTCTCTAACCTCAAACCACCCAACGGGTGATCTACAACATCTACCATAGAGAGCCTCAAAAGGGGCCATACTAATGCTTGAATGACAACTATTGTTATATGAAAACTGAATCAATGGAAGATGATCATCTCAACTGCCCTTAAGTTGCAATACACAAGCCCTAAGCATGTCCTCAAGTTGCAATACACAAGGCCTAAGCATGTCCTCCACACCAATACAACTCTCTCAAATCTCTATACATCTTAGTAGAACCGAGGCAAATAGAGTAAGAAGAACCATGAGCCTCATCAAGAATCTTTTCCTTCAAGCCATCAACACAAGGTATACACAACCTACCTTGGTATCTAAGGGTACCATCTCCCCCTTGAGAAAAAACCTCCACCTTACCATCTTTTACCAACGCCTTTAATTCTAACAAGGAGGGATCAAGGTCTTGCTTAGCTTTCACCTCCTCAACCAATGAAGATCTAAAGCTATCAACAACAACACCACTACCACCATTATCAATCTTTTCCAACCTAACTCCCAATCTAGCCAATCGATAGACCACCATAGCCACCTCTTTATCACCATCATCAACATGAGTTATGCTACCCATAGACACCCTACTCAAAGTATCTGCCACAATATAATCCTTACAGGATTATAATGCACACTCAAGTCATAGTCCTTAAGGAGTTCTAACCACTTTCTTTGCATCAAGTTGAGATCTTTTTGAGTGAAGACACATTGGAGACTCTTATGATCGATGAACACATCAACATGCACCCCATACAAATAGTGATGCAAAGTTTTTAAGGCAAAGACCACAGAGACTAACTTAAGATCATGGGTGAAATAGTTCTTTTCATGCACTTTGAGTTGTCTAGAAGCATAGACTATCACCTTACCATTTTGCATCAACACACAACCCAAACCAACCCGGGAAGCATCACAATACACCACAAATCCCTCTAGCCCTTCCGGTAGTGACAATATAAGAACAGACACAAGCTTATCTTTCAATGTTTCATAACTCCTTTCATACTCCTCGGACCATACAAATTTGGCTTTCGTTTGAGTCAATTTTGTCATGAGAGAAGCAATAAAGGAGAACCCATTCACAAACCTCCTATAGTAACCTGCGAAGACTAAGAAGCTCCTAATATCCGATGGAGTTAGTAGTCTAGACCAATTTTTAATCACATTCGTCTTTTTATGATCCACCTAAACACCATCCCCCTACACTACATGACCTAGGAAGGCAACCTCTTTTAACCAAAATTCACATTTCTCATACTTAGCATACAACTTCTCTTCCCTCAATCTTTGCAACACTACCCTCAAATAGCCCACATGCAACTCCTTACCATGAGAATATATTAAAGTATCATCAATGAAGACCACAACAAACGAATCAAGGTAGGGTTTGGAGATCTTATTCATAAGATCCATGAAGATCACTGGTGCATTCTTCAACCTAAAGGAAATCACAACAAACTCAAAATGCCCATACCTAGTCAGGAAGGCCAACTTAGGAATGTCACACTCTCTCACCTTCACTTGATAGTACCCGGACCGAAGCTCAATCTAATTAAAGTGGCTTGCCCCTTGCAATTTGTCAAACAAATCATCAGTCCTTGGAAGATGATACCTATTCTTGATGTTGACCCTATTAAGTTGCCGGTATGCAATACACATTCTATGAGACCCATCTTTCTTTTTCACAAACAACATCGGTCACCCCAAGGTGATTGTCTAGGCCTAATAAAATCTTTCTACAACAAATCCCTCATTTCTCCTTCAACTCCTTTAACTCATCGGGGCCATATGATAAGGGGGAATAGAAATGGGTTTTGTATTGGGGAGGAGGTCTATACTGAAATCTATCTCCCTTTCAGGAGGAACACCGAGGAGGTCATTTGGGAAGACATCAAAGAACTCATTTACAACCAAAACAAACTCTATAGAAGGGACTTTAGACTCCACATCCCTAACCCTCACAAGATGGTAAAGACACCCCTTAGAGATCAACTTACGGGCTTTAATAAAAGAGATGAACCTGCCCTTGACCACCACATCATGACTCTCCCACTCAAGAACGGGTTCATTTCGAAATTGGAATTTGACCCTACGGGTTCTACATTCAATAGAGATATAGTATGTATGCAACCAATCCATCCTAAGAATGAATCAAAATCAAGCATATCAAACTCAAAAAGTTCACAACGCAATATTTTATGCAAGACGCAAATGAGACAATTTCTATAGACCTTTCTAGCAACAATAGATGCACCAATAGGAGTAGACACCTCATAAGACTCACACAATAATTCGGGCTCAACATGAAAATTTTTGGCAACAAATAGGGTGACAAAAGAAAGAGTGGGACCTGGATCAATCACTGCATACTCATCAAAATCAAAGACTTTTAACATATCGGTAACAATATCGGCACCTCATCAACCCCTCGCCTCTTGTGCAAAGCATAAAATTGATTGTGCCTTGGGGCACCATCTTGTCGGCTACCTCTTCTCAAAGGAACTGCATAAGAACCTTATGGATGAACCTTGTTACCTTTTTGCGATTTCGGGGGCAATCCACCACTTTATGCCTAACTTCCCCACAACTATACACGCATTAGGATCCTTCAAGCACGGGCCACTGTGACCCTACAACATTTTTGACACCCACCACTAGGAATCACACCCCGAACTCCTTGGGCCTTTGGAAAGTCATTGACAACACTATTGTAAAATGTAGAAAACCCTTGGCCTTGATGGAACTGACCACCCATTCGACTAGAACATCCCCTCAAAATGGGCCCTCTTGGCCTCATGACCCCTCCTCTTCCTCAACTTCTCCTCATCCATTTGTTTGACATAGGTAATCAGCCGGGACAAATCCATTTCATTAATCAACATAGCCGATCGACATTCTTCACTCACCAAATCGAAAACACCCATCAGAAACTTGTTCATTCTAGACCTTGGGTCGGCAATGAAGTGAGGAGAATATTTAGAGAGTTGAGTGAACTTGAGGGCATAATCCCTCACACTCATAGACCCTTGTCTCAAATTCATAAACTCCACCAATATGGATTCCCTATGTTTAAGAGGGTAGAACCGAATAAGAAAAGAAGTCTTGAACTCCTCCCAAAGCACCACATTATTGATTGGTTTCTCCTCCTTCCATTGATTAAACTATATTTGTGTTGTGTCCCTAAGTTGGTAAGCCGCCAACTCTGCCTTCTCTTCTGATCTAACACATAATATCCAAAACCTTGTAGACCTCACCAATGAACTCTTGAGAGTCCTCATCCACCTTTCACCCATAGAATTCTGGGACATTCATCCTCATGAAGTCTCTCATCCGAGATGCCAATATAGGAGCATTAAGGGCTTGGGACCCTTGATTGGCATGATTAGTCACAACTTTTGCAAGCAAAATGAGAGCATCTGGAAGCTCACCATGAGTCGGTTGTCCCTCGGGTGTGTGGGCTCTTCTTCCTCTTGTGTTAGGCATGATCTAGCATAGAAAAGAACAATTGTTAAGGGGAAAAAACCTTATTTCAACTCTATAGCACGACTTAGAACATGAAGAGGGGAAACATTTCATAAAATGACACATAGCCTGTTTCTCATAGTTGTGGTACATAACACAGCCATGAATAAGACTCTAATTGACGCGGTGTGTTAGACTCATAGGATCTAACAACCTAGTATTCTGATACCAACTTTTTCATGAACCAAGATTAGGGCCTAGACGTGATACGATACATGGGGAACCCCTAGGGACCCCAGCAAGCCTCTTGACATATCATTGCACATCCTTGGTCATGGAAGTAATAAATACAACAAGAAGTAGTAAATATAGACAAACAAGGCTAAGGACAACCTTCATATCGTTAACATCAAGAATCAAGAGAGAGTCAATAAAACAATCCCAAAAAGTGCCCAAAATGTGATTTGGAATTGCTCGGAATCGTAATTTCCATATATCTCAAAAACTGTGCGTGATATCAAAAATTTGACTTTATATTCTTGTTGAGGGGGTCACATTGAGTGTGAAATGGGTCTAGGACTGATTTAGCAGTAACTAAGAAAGATTTTAAAATTATAAAAATGCGATTCTCAGTGACAATCCGCGCCCCTAGCTCGACGCGCCAAGGGCGTGCTATAGTGTATTTTGTGCACTGTTTTTCTTGTCCAATCTAAGGCTTTTGGGTCTTGGGCCTATCTATTCCTATACGAGAAAATATCTATACTTCTCCTTATTTCACCCCATTATCAATATTCCCAAATACTCTCTCAAACACTTAGATAATATTTCATCTCCAAATTTCAAGTCTCAAAACTCATCCGGATCATAACATTCTCAATTAAGCTTTAAAGATATGTTATGTGAGTTTCTTTCATGATTACTTTCACCAAGATATCCAAGATGTAATTTATATAAAATTGCATGATTTAAAGTTGATTTATTCATAGGTATTACTTATTATGGAATTTACTGCACACCATGTTGGGGTTTCATCAAATTATGATTATTTTAGCAAGTTTTGATCTACGAATCTAAGATCTATTGTGATATTTGATGAAGGGTTTCGATGTATATCACTTGAGGGTCTTACAAATTATCTATTGATGATTTTACATTGAAATTTTTAGCATGATTACACTCTTAAATTGTATGGTTTTACGCTAGCACTACACACTCGCCAAGTGTTTGATAAAATATCCGGTTAAATTGTTTTAGAGGAATTGAAGGTCCAATGCATGTCTTGTGAGTTGAATGTCTTTATGATGATGAAAGGAATATATGTTTGTGATATTCTCCTTTATAGTGTTGGAATGTGACCATGCCTTGCTTGGGGGGTTAAGATCCCAGGTAACCATGTCGATTGGTTTGTACCTTGATACTAACCAAGGGGTTGTGCCTTGGTAACTGGGTTAAGGGTTTAGTACCCCAATCACTAGGGATGGTAGGGTGTGAGTATCCACCAACTAATCAAGGGGTTCTACCTTGGTAATCGGGTTGAGGGGTTAGTTCCTCAATCACCAAGGGTGGTAGGGTACGACAATCCACCAACCAATCAAAAGGGTTTGTACTTTGGTAGCCTACGGGTTTTATAATGTTGTTATCTTTTTACAACTTGCTTTATATTCTATGTAATCATGTGTTACTTAGCATTGATCATACATTCCTTATTGCTAATATGCTATCTATTGCCTACTATTATGCATTTTGGTTATAATGTTTATCTCTTGTTGCATTGCATTCTACATACTTAGTACATTCAAATGTAGTAATGCATACTCTATGCCTACATGATGCTACCATGTAGGAACTGGAACCCCACTTGATCATCCTCCTCTAAGTGGCTAGTACGAGTTCTCTCAAGCCCTTTGGTGAGTCCTCTATTTCAGGGATGATGTTTATGATCTCATATAATACTCTAAGACTATCTTTCTTTTATGGATATATTGACTATATGGGTGAGCTCAGTAGCTTGTCTTGGCCCCCACTAAGTATCCAAGTTTTAGAGGTATTGTTGGACATTTTTGTATCATGATATGAGCTTTAACTCTCTCTTGCCTCTTGTTGTTTATGATTTGAAAGATGTCCCTTAGCCCCATTTGTCCCCATTTGCTATGTCTTGTTGTATTCTATTGCTTCCACGACCAAAGATGTGTAATAATATGTGAAGAGGCTTACTTGGGGTCCCTACGGGTTCCCCATACACCGTGTCATGTCTAAGCCCTAGGCTTGGGTTGTGACAAACTGGGTGTGAGTATCCACCAACCAATCAAGGGGTTCACACCTTATTAATCGGTTTGAGGGGTTAGTTCCTCAATCACCAAGGGTGGTAGGGTGCGACGATCCACGAACCAACAAAAGGGGTTCGAACCTGTGTAGCCTACGGGTTTTATAATATTGGTCGCTTCTTACACCTTGTATTGTATTCTATGTAAGCATGTTTTACTTCGCATTGATCATACATGCCATATTTCTAATATGATATCTATTGCATACTATTATGCATTTTGGTTATGATTCTTATCTCTTGTTATATTGTATCCTACAAACTTAGTACATGTAAATGTACTATTGCATAATCTATGCCTACATGATGTTTCCATGTAAGAATCGAAGCCCCACTTGATCATCCTCCTCCACATGGCTAGTACGTCTTTTCTCAAGCTCTTTCGTGAGTCCTCTATTTTGGGGACTATGTTTATGATCTCATACTATATCCTAAGACTATCTTTCTTTTATGTATATAATGACTATGAAAGTGATCCCAGTAGCTTGTCTTGGCCCCAACTTAGTATCCATGTTTTAGAGGTGTTGTTGGACGTGTTTTGTATTATGATATGAGCTTTGGCTCTCTCTTAACTGTTGATGTTTATAATATGAAAGATGTCCCTTAGCCTCGTTTGTCCCCATTTACTATCTCTTCTTGTATTTTATTCCATCCACCATCAAGGATTTGTAAAGATATATTAAGAGGCTTGCTTGGGGTCCCTTCGGGTCCCCCATATGCCGTGTCACGTCCAGGACCTAGACTTGGGTCATGAAAAATTAGGTGTAAGTATCCACCAACCAATCAAGGGGTTCGTACCTTGGTAATCGGATTGACATGTTAGTTCGTAAATCACCAAGAGTGGTAGGGTGCGACTATCCACCAACCAACCAATGGTGTTTGTACCTTGGTAGCCTACGAGTTTTATAATGTTTGTCTCTTCTTACACCTTGTATTATATTCTATGTAAGCATGTTTTACGTTGTATTAATCATACATGCCATATTTCTATTGTGCAGTTTAGTTATGATGCTTATCTCTTGTTGTATTGTATCCTACATACTTAATATATTCAAATATGCTAACGCATGCACTATAACTACATGATATTACCATGTAGGAACCGAAGCCCTACTTGATCATCATCCTCCACGTGGCTAGTATGACTTCTCTCAAGCTTTTTGGTGAGTCCTCCGTTTCGGTGATGACTTTTATGATCTCACCCTATGTTCCAAGACTATCTTTCTTTTACGTTTATATTGACTATGAGGGTGAGCCCGATAGCTTGTCTTAGCCCTTGCTAAGTATCCAAGTTTTAGATGTGTTGTTAGACATGTTTTGTATTATGATATGATCTTTGACATTCTCTTGAGTCTTGATGTTTATGATGTGAAAGTTTTCCCTTAGACTAGTTTATCCACACTTACTATCTCTTATTGTGTTTTATTGCTTCCCACGATCAAGAATGTGTAATGATATGTTAAAAGTCTTTCTTGGGGTCCCTTCGGGTTCTTCATGCGTCGTGTCACGTCTAGGCTCTAGGCTTGGGTCATGACAACCATGGTATCAGAGTACTAGGTTGTTAGATCCTAGGAGTCCAATACACCATGTCGATTATAGTCTTATTCATGGTTGTATTGTGTACCACAACTATGAGTAAGAGGCTATGAGGTGTCTTAGGAAATGTTTCCCTTCTTCATGTTCTAAGTCATGCTATAGAGTTGAAATAACATTTCTCCCCCCAACGATTGTTCTTTGCTATGCTAGATCATTCCTAACACAAGAGGAGGAAGCGCCCGCACTCCCGAGGGATAACAGGCTCATGGTGATCTTGGGGATCCTCTCGCTTTTCTTGCACAAGTTGTCGCTAATCAAGCCAATCAAGGGGCCCAAGCCTCTCATGCTCCTACATCGGCATCTCGGGTGACAGATTTCATGAGGATGAATCCTCCGGAATTCTATGGGTTAAAGGTGAATGAGGACCCTCAAGAGTTTATTGATAAGGTCTACAAGGTTTTGGCTATCATGGGTGTTAGATCGAAAGAGAATGCGGAGTTGGCGGCTTACCAACTCAAGAGGGTGGCACGAATATGGTTTAGTCAATGGAATGAGGTGAAGGGAATCAACAATGTGGTGCTTTGGGAGGAGTTCAAGGAGGCTTTCCTTAATTTGTTCTTCCCTCTTGAACTTAAGGAGGGCAAGATGGTGGAATTTATGAATATGAGATAAGGGTCTATGAGTGTGTGAGGGAGTATGCTCTCAAGTTCAATCAACTCTCTAAATATGTTCCTTACTTGGTGGTCGACCCAAGGTCTAGAACGAATAAATATGTGATTGGTGTTTTCGACTTGGTGAGTGAGGAATGCCAGTCAGCTATGTTGATTAGCAACATGAATTTGTCCCATTTAATGAACTATGTCGAGAAAATGGAGGAGGAAAAGCTGAGAAACATGTGGCGTAATGAGGCCAAGAGTGCCCACTTTAAAGATAGGTTCCAAAGTCAAAAAGGTGACTAGTTGCAACAAGGAAAATGGTCTTCTCATGCTCCTAAGTGGGGGTTCGCCAATGACTTTCCAAGGGCCTAAGGTGTTAGGGGTGTGGCCCCTAATGGTGTGTGTCCAAAATGTGGTAAGGGCCATCGAGGCCCATGTTTGGGAAACACTAATGCATGTTATAGGTGTGTAGAGGTTGGTTACAAAGAGGTTGAATGTCTTCGTAACCGAAACAAGGGTAAGGAGGTTCGTCCACAATGTGCTAATGTGGTTCCTTTGGGAAGGGGTGGTCAACAAGGTTGTGCTCCAAGGCATAATCGATTTTATGATTTGCGTGGAAGGCAAGGGGTTGATGAGGTACCCAACTTGGTTACCAGTATGTTAAAAGTCTTTGATCTTGATATGTATGCCTTGATTGATCTGGGTGCCACTCTTTCTTTAGTTACCTCTTTTGTTTCCAAAATGTTTAATGTTGAGACCGAATTGTTGTGTGACTCATATGAGGTGTCTACTCCTATTGGTGCATCTATTGTTGCTAAAAAGGTCTATAAAAATTGTCCCATTTGCATCTAACATAAAATATTGCCTTGTGATCCTATTGAGTTTGATATGGTTATTATGATGTCATTCTTGGGATGGATTGGTTGCATGCATACTATGCCTCTATTCATTGTAGAACCCGTATGGCCAAATTCCAATCCCCAAATGAGCCCATTCTTGAGTGGGAGAGTCATAATGTGGTGGTCAAGAGTAGGTTCATCTCTTGCATTAAAGCCCCTAAGTTGATCTCTAAGGGTTGTCTTTATCATCTTGGAAGGTTAGGGATGTAGAGTCTAAGGTCTATTTTATAGAGTCAGTTCCGATTGTAAATGAGTTCCCTAATGTCTTTCCGAATGACCTTCCCGATATTCCTCCCGAAAGGGAAATAGATTTTGGTATAGACCTTCTTTCTAATACTCAACATATTTCTGTTCCCCCTTACCGTATGGCCTCGACGGAGTTAAAGGAGTTGAAGGAGCAATTGAGGGACTTGTTGGAGAATTGTTTTATTAGGTCTAGCCAATCACCATGTGGTGCACCAGTGTTATTTGTGGAAAAGAAGGATGGGTCTCTTAGAATGTGTATTGATTACCGGCAACTTAATAGGGTGACCATAAAGAATAGGTATCCTCTTCTAAGAATTGATGATTTATTTGACCAATTGCAAGGGGCTAGCCACTTTTCTAAGATTGATCTTCTGTTCGGGTACCATCAAGTGAAGGTGAGGGAGTGTGATATACCCAAGATGGTCTTTCAGACTAGGTATGGGCATTATGAGTGTGTTGTGATGTCCTTTGGGTTGACCAATACACCGTCTATCTTCATGGATCTTATTAATAGTGTCTTCAAACCTTACCTTGCGTTTGTTGTGGTCTTCATTGATGATATTTTGATCTATTCTCATAGTGAGGACGAGAATATGGGTCATTTAAGGGTGGTGCTACAAAGACTGAGGAAAGAGAAGCTGTATGCTAAATATGAGAAGTGTGAATTTTGGTTGAAAGAGGTCGCCTTCCTAGGTCATATGGTGATGGGGGATGGTATTAAGGTGGATCCTAAAAGGATGGATGTGATTAGAAATTAGTCTAGACCATTGACCCTGTCGAATATTAGGAGCTTCTTGGGCTTAGCGGGTTACTATCAGAGGTTTTTGAATGGATTCTCCTCTATTGCTTCACCCATGAAAAACTTGACTCAAAAGAAAGCCAAATTTGTATGGTCCGATGAGTGTGAATAGAGTTTCCAAACATTGAAAGATACGTTTATGTTCGCTCCTATATTATCACTACCGGAAGTGCTAGAGGGATTTGTGGTGTATTATGAAGCTTTCCGAGTTGATTTGGGTTGTGTGTTGATGCAAAATGGTAAGGTGATAGCCTATGCTTCTAGGCAACTCAATGTGCATGAAAACGATTATCCTAACCATGATCTTGAGTTAGCCTCCATTGTGTTTGCATTAAAGATTTGGCATCACTATTTGTATGGGGTGCATGTTAATGTGTTCACCGATCATAAGAGCCCCAATATGTGTTCACTTAAAAAGATCTCAACTTGAGACAAAGAAGGTGGTTAGAACTTCTTAAGGACAATGATATGAGTGTGCCTTATCACCCCAGTAAGGCTAATGTTGTGGCGGATGCTTTGAGTAGGGTGTCTATGGGTAGCCTAGCTCATGTTGATGATGGTGGCATAGAGCTGGCTAAGGAGGTCCACAGGTTGGAAGAAGGTGATGATGGTGGTAGTGGTGTTATTGATGGCTCTAGATCTTCATTGGTTGAGGAGGTGAAAGCTAAGCAAGATTGTTATCCCTCCTTGTTAATATTGAAAGCCTTGGTGAAAGGGGGGAAGGTGGACGTTTTTTCCCCAAGGGGGAGATGGAGCCCTTAGGCACCAAGGTAGGTTGTGTATGCCTTGTGTTGATGGCTCGAAGGAAAGGATTCTTGATGAGTCTCATAGTTCTTTTTACGCTATTCACACTGGGTCTACTAAGATGCATAGAGATTTGAGAGAGGTGTATTGGTGGGGAGTCATAAATAGGGACATTGCCAAATTTGTATCCAGTTGCCATAGTTACCAATAATTCAGAGCCGAACATCAACGGCTGGGTGGCTTAACCCAAGATATAAATTTCCTACTTGGAAGTAGGATGAGATTAATATGGATTTTGTGGTTGGATTGCCAAAGACAAGGAAGAGTTTTGATTCCATTTGGGTTGTGGTTGATAGGATGACGAAATCAGCTCACTTTCTACCAGTTAAGACTATATATGTGGCTGAAGATTATGCTAGGTTGTACATTCATGACTTGGTGAGATTGCATAGGGTTCCTTTGTCCATCATATCGGATCGTGGTGCACAATTCACTTCACACTTTCAGAGCTCCTTCCAAAGAGGTCTTGAACCAAGGTAAAACTTAGTACAACCTTTCACCCTCAAATGGATATCAAACGACCCCAAAAGGTTCCCAAAAATGTGCCTTGATAGTGGTTATCGTAATTTCCATATATCTCAAAATTCGTGCGTGATATAAAAAATCTGACTTCATATTATAGTTCAGGGGGTTAAATTTAGTGGGCAATGTGTCTAACCCTGATTCAAGAGCAACCATACCAAAATTTTTAAATCTCAAAAATGAGATTTCCAGTGACTATCCGCACCCCTGGCGCGACGCGTCAAGGGCGTGCTGCAGTGTATTTGTGCATTGTTTTTCTTGTCTGATCCAAGGCTTTTGGGTCTTGGGCCTAAGTGTTCCCATATGTGAAAATACCTATACTTAGCCTTATTTCTCCCTCATATCATTCAAGACATTCCCAAATACTCTCTCAAACACTTAGATAATATTTGATCTCAAAATTTAGAGTCTCAAAACTCATCCTGATCATAAGGTTCTCAATCAAGCTTCAAGTATCCATCTCCAATCTTCATCAAGAATTCTCCAAAGCTAAGGTATGCGGGTTTTTTTCATGGGTTCCTTTCACCCATGATTCCCAAGATTCCTTTCACATAAAATAGCATGATTTAAAGTTGATTTATTCATGGGTCGTATTATTATGAAATTCACTACACAACATGTTGGGATTTCATGAAATTATGATTGTTTTAGCATGTTTTGAGCTATGAATCTAAGATCTATTGTGAGATATGATGAAGGATTTTGATGTATATTGCTTGAGTGTGTTACCAAATATCTATTGATGGTTTTACATTGAATTTTCTAGCATGATTACACTCTTGAATTGCATGGTTTTACACTAGCACTACACACCCATCAAGTGTTTGATAAAATATCTGGTTAATGTGTTTTGGAGGAACTGAAGGTGTAATGCATGTTTTATAAGTTGAATGACTTTATGATGATGAAAGGAATGCATTAACATGATGTTATCTTATATAGTGTTGGAATGTGACCATGCCTTGCTCATGGAGTGAAGAGCCCAGGTAACCATATTGAGGGGTTAGTACTTTGATACTAACCAGCGGGTTGTGTCTTGGTAACCAGTTGTAGGGGTTAGAACGTCAATCACCAGGGGTGGTATGGTGTGAGTATCCACCAACCAATTAAGGGGTTTGTATCTTGGTAACCGGGTTGAGGGGCTAGTTCCTCAATCACCAAGGGCTGTAGGGTGCGACGATCCTTGGTAACCTATAGGTTTCATAATGTTGGTCTTTTCTTAAACCTTGTATTATATTCTATGTAAGCATGTTTTACTTAGCAATGATCGCACATGCCATATTGCTAATATGTTATCTATTGCCTACTATTATGCATTTTTGTTATGATGCTTATCTCTTGTTGCATTGCATCATAAATACTTAGTATATTTAAATATATTAATGCATACATTATGCCTATATGATGTTACCATGTAGGAACCGGAGCCCCACTTGATCATCCTCCTCCACGTGGCTAGTACGACTTCTCTCAATCTTTTTGGCGAGTCCTCCACTTCGGGACGATGTTTATGATCTCATACTACGTTCTAAGACTATCTTTCTTTTATGTATATATTTACTATGAGGGTGATCCCGGTAGCTTGTCTTGGCCCCAGCTAAGTATCCAAGTTTTAGAGGTGTTATTGGGCATGATTGGCATTATGGTATGAGTTTTGACTCTCTCTTGACTCTTGATGTTTATGATATGAATGTTGTCCCACAGACCCATTTGTCCCCATTTACTATCTCTTATTGTATTTTATTACTTCTGCGACAAAGGCCAAGTAATGATATGTTAAGAGGTTTGCTTGGGGTCCCTTTGGGTTCCCCATGGGCCGTGCCACGTCTAGAACCTAGGCTTGGGTCGTGACAGTCAAAGCTCAAAGCATAATACAAATCATGTCCAATAATGCCTCTAATACTTAGATACTTAGCGGGGGCCAAGACAAGCTATCGTGCGCACCTTTATAATCAACATATACATAAAAAAAGGTAGTCTTAGAACATAATATGAGATTATAAACATCATCATCGAAATAGAGGACTTACCAATGACCTTGAGAGAAGTTGCACTAGCCACATGGAGGAGGATGATCGGGTGGATCTCTGGTTCCTACATGGTGACATCATATATCCATAGAGTATGCATTAGTATGTTTGAATGTGCTAAGTATGTAGGATTCAATGCAACAAGTGATAAGCACCATAACCAAAAAGCATAACATAGGTGATGGATGAGCATATAGCAATATGGCATGTACGAATGATGCTTGAAGTAAAACTATGCTTATATAGAACATAATATATGTGTAAGGAGATACCACTTATAGTGAATATCCAAGGCCTACCACCCCCTTGGAGAGGCGAATGAGGTACGAACCCCTCAATAGGTTGATGAGGTAAAAACTCCGAATATAGTTGATGAGGTACAAACCCCACAATATGGTTGATGGAGTTAAAACCCCCCAACATAGTTATCAAAGTACAAACCCCTAGACATGGTTGCACAAGCCCACCACCTCCTGAGCGAGGGAATCAATATACAAACCCCTCATCAAGGTTACCTATGCCTACAACCCCCCGAAAGAGGCTTGGTCAATTCCCAACACTATAGAGATAATATCATGCACATACATTCCTTTCGTCATCATATAGTTATTCAACTTATAAGACATGCATTGAACCTTCAATTCCTCAAGAAAATCATAACCTGACATTTTATCAAACACTTGGTGGGTGTGTAGTGCTAGTGTAAAATCATGCAATTCAAGAGTGAATCATGCTAGAAAGTTCAATGTAAAACAATTAATAGATACTTGGTAACATCCTCAAGTAATATACATCAAACCCTTCATGAAATCTCATAGTAGGTTGTAGATTCATAGCTCAAAACATGCTAACAAAGCATAATTTCATGAAACCCTAATGTACAGTGACATAAAATTCATAATAAGTAAGATCTATGAGTAAATCAACTTTAAATCATACAAATTTAGGTAAAAGAAAGCTTGGATATAATGGGTGAAAGAAATCCATGAAAGAAACCCACATACCTTGACTTTGGAGAATCATTGAAGAAGATTGGAGATGGAGACTTAAAGCTTGAATGAGAACCTTAAGATCCGAAAATGAATTTTGGGAATTGAAATTTGGAGATGAAATATTGCCTAAGTGCTTGAGAGAATATTTAGGAATGTCTTGAATGATATGAGGGTGAAATAAGGCTAAGTATAGGTATTTTTATGCATGGGAACACTTAGTCCCAAGACTCAAAGTGTTGGACCAGATTTTAAAAAACTGGACAGAAAAATACACCAGTCTGCATCGCGCTAACGGTGTGGACTGCTCCCTGGAAATCACATTGTGCGATTTTCAAATTTTTTCTACGGTTGCTATTAGATCGGGGTTAGACCTATTTCCCAATTAATTTGACCCCTGAATAAGAATATGAAGTTGAATTTTAGATATCGCGCATGGATTTTGAGATATATGGAAATTGCGATTTCGGGCACTTTCGAAGTACATTTTCGGGCTCTTTTTGAGGTCGTTTCAAATTTGTCCTCTTAGATTCCCTTAGTTTTGTCCATACTAAAGTGTCCCATTAATCCTCCATTGTGTGCCTACCTCACAAATAACTCTCTCCAAGAGCTCATAGGTGCACATGGTCTCTTGCTTTTGAACAAGAAACCATCAAAATTGGAATAGGGAGTAAAAGATCAATCCCTAATCTTTCCCTTACCCATGTCTCACAAAATTGATAGATTGAAGAAAATATGGGTCCTTGGGATACAATGCCCTCAAATAATCAAAACCAAGAAATTTAGAAGAAAAAGTACTTTCCAACACATATTTTCTTGACAAGGCATCGACCACCACATTTTCCTTCCCGTTTTTGTATTGGTTTACATAAGGGAATGTTTCAAGGAATTCAATATTTTTGGTATGCCTCTTGTTTTACTTATATTTACCCTGAATATGGTTTAGTGACTCATGATAGATCTGAATAACAAATTCTTTGGGCCACAAGTAATGTTGGCAATTTCCCAATGCCCTAATCAAAATATGTAATTCAAAATCATAAGTGGAATAATTCAATGAGGCACCTTTTTAGCTTTTCAATCAAGTAAGCAGAGGGCTTTTGGACTTGCATTAAGATGGCTCCAATGGCTACTTTATTAGCATCATATTCCTCTTCAAACATTTTCTCAAAATTGGACAGTTGCAATAATAGAGACGAAATAAGCATGGATTTTAAGGTCTCAAAGGCCTTTGCTTGCTCCTTACCCAATTTGAAAGGCTTATCCTTGCGAATTACCTCGGTTAAGGGAGCAACAATGGTACTAAATTCTTTGACAAACTGCCTATAAAAAATGGTCGTCACCATTCTAAGGCTCAAGTATCCTGGAATATTCAAAGGTCTAGTATGCAATAACTGAACTCGATCAGTGGATCACTAATTGCTCATACATTGTCAAAAGTAGACAGTGTCTCCCCTGCTTCGTCTTCACCTTTCCAGGCTATATTCCACACATAAAACCCCTTCTTTGGCCTCATTACAAGCTCAAGGACCTCCAGCTTCATGAATAGCCCAAGACATTTGATGTTTTCAAGATTGACTCATAGTGAATGGCCTTGGCTCGATCCAGCTTGCATCACACATACCTAGATAAAGATACCAAAATGTTTGGAAGAAATTAACTGTGAATCTCTTGAAAATCTTGGAAGCCTAGTTTGCTTCAATGGAAGATTCTTGAGAGAAAATGCTGGGAGAGTTTCAATAAATTTGGAGTGCATGAGAACTAATATGTTTTGGATGAGAGTGGGGTGATTATTGGCAGTTATAAGACTAGAACAACATAGTTTAAGGCTTAGATAGGTATAAAATTATTGAAAAACCTTTCATTAAAAATTGTGGGGCCTGATCAACGATCTTGATCAATAGGTCATAGATCGGACTATGGCTCATCGATAAGGGACTTTGTCCTGGCTAAACTTTCAGTTCTAAAACACGCCTCTAGTCCTCAATCCATAACCTCCTTCTACAACTTTTTGTTCAATCTATCGTAAAGACCCCGCATAGAACTACCCCATACTTGCAAAATCTTCTTAGCTTAGTTCCAAAATATTAGCCTTAATCACGGCTCACAAAACTAACCCTGCCTCATACAAGACATTCATTTGGGGACATTTTCTCAGCATCAAAAACTTATTTTGTTCTCTTAATCTATGAGCAAGTGTCCACAACTTGTGGTCCCTTTTATGGGTCATAAAACCATTTCATACGTGGACTTCTAGACTACAGAATTTCACCAAGGCAAACTAAACCACAAGGGCCTTCTATGATTCATAATCCTATTATAATGTTTGTAGATGGTGCTCCTAAAAAATGGGTACCAGATCATATTTTTAGCGATCCAATGTATGTATAATATAAGGAAGGAATCATTTGCAAATGATTAGGTGTTGGTGGTAACTTAAAGCACCATATATACTTCAACAAGCTTAAAGAGCTATCCCAACATTCATTACGTCAAGTTTATGGAAAGGAAGAAATTGTGTTGAGCATGGAGAGCAGCTCAACTTTGGGGGAATGGTAATGTCATGCCCAAAGTCCCATCAAGGCGAAGTAGCATCCGTTGACAACAAAGCTCAGGAGAAACAACATATAACCATGCTCTTTCTATGAACATTATAAAGAGTTTCTATATTCACCATGCTTTCAAGAAATTAGACAGTAATAACAAGCCAAAAGGAATTGCATATTACTAGGGTGTTGGAGCCACAATCTCTAAAGTATGAGACATGACCAAACTTTGCTTTACATTGTCTATAGAGCATCTAAATAGGGAACGGTATCTGGCAAAGCTCAGGATAGGCCCTGCCTCATGACTAACTATACAATGCAAAATTATAAGATCTAGACACACAAAGCCCAGAAACAACCTGGAGCCAGTAACAGCAGCTGGGATATCTTGTATCCTTCTAGGGAGATCTACTAGCTCCTGTACTTGCAGCATGAAATGCAGGTCCCTCATAATGAACATCCGTATGAGATAATGGACTAAATGTGTAAGGCAGGAAGTACTGTATATGAAATAAGAACACAAATGAAATCATGCACTTATGTAGGTATAAGAGACTACCTTTAGTCAAATTGTGGAATCATATACGTTATGTCCTTTTTATAACTTTACCTTTCTTTACTGTACAATCTATGCACAACAAATAATAGAAAGGACCAGCTGATCAGTGGTAAATCAATATTGGGCTCGACCCATGCTAGGCTTTGCTTTCACCCTTGGATACCCCTGTAATATGGGATCGACCCATGCTAGGTAATTCTTCCACCCCTGGGATACCACATATGAATAAGCAACTTACTTTATCATTTATTTACTTTTGACATGATTCTTTTGGTGGTCATAATATTTGAGTTGTTGGACCATAAATAGAGAAAGTGACATGTAAATAATCATATAAGATAATACCATAGTAAAAAGAGTAGGTTACACAAATAATGGAATACATAGTAGATGAAACGACACACGAACTTTATTTAGCAAGAAGAACTCATGTATCTTGGTGTCCAAGTATATATGAAGATTTGGTAATGACTATGTATGGGATCATATGAAGATGTTAAAGAGTGGAGACATAGTTATTAGTTATATTGGAGTAAGTAAGTGCCTCTATATGCCAAGGAAAAATCTAGATTTCATGCCAAGTAATGCGAAATCGTGTAGGTTTACATACCTCGCTGTACGACCTTGTTATCACCGCGAACTAAACTCCTTTTCTCCCAAATACTTATCTGCAATAGAGTAGGTGATAAAACTAGTATTAGCAGCTAATAGATTCTTCTTGGCAATCTAAGCTCATAAAAATTAACATACGGGCAGCAAACGTGTAATTATCAACCCAAGAGTCTTCTTTCAACCTTTCCACCTCTAATTGTATTTTCTAATACACATTCTCATATATATGTCATGTCTAGCTTGTTTTAGCCCCATAACAGTTATACCATAATGTCCCACAAAGCACAACACATAACAATTCACACAACATACAAGTAGAAAACATAACATTACGTCCTTTCGCTACATTTTGACGTCAACAATCCCAAAGATGCTCCAGCTTTAACCAAACTGTTCCCACCATATTTATGCATGAAAACAGTCCAAAAACAATCAAAAAGTAGTCCCAAAGTAGACAAAGGACATGAAACAACAATCTTCAACAATCAACCTACAAATTCCTATTAAATGTACAATCAAGGTATCGTACAAGAACTCATTTTCAAGGAGAACAAAAATGGTGCAGCAACCTTTCTACATCATTCATGACCTAACCCTCATTAAAAACAATATCTATTCATAATCGAGACAATCAAGAAAAGAAAAGTTTCTAACTTAGTAAGGAAAGTGTACAACAATTTTTGGAACACATACAGTAAAAACTTTTAGCACAAGTACAACAAGACTATTTCTCTAGTTCTTCATGACCAAAAACCATATTAAATATAGAAGTATCTTTACTTAAATTTACCTTAAAGGTGTAGGGCTTCTCCAAGAATCCTAAAAGTGTCTTGTGGCGGCTTTGCAAAGTTAAGAAAGAGTAGAGAGAAAACTCAGGAAAGCTATTTTTTTGTCTATGTTAAATGACTTGAAATGGATGGTTGCCTTGAAAAGCTATTTTTCTGTTGAGATTTGACCACGTCTTAGCAAGGTATTGGTGCATAGGATTGGTCCTTTCACTTGGGCCTAAGTGGGTTTCAATTTGATGGGCCCTGGGCTGCCTGCTTTTCTCTTTTTGCTTCACATAGTTTGGGCCCAAATCATCAAGTGAGTTGTGAATGTACTTGGGCCCTTTTATTTTTCACCTTGGGTTGTAAAAATTGTCAATTTATGATTCTAAAACATGGGCTAACATTACACCCTTAACACAGACTTTATTTATTATCGTACTTAGACAGATTTGGTGTTGAGTCTCGTTTCCATCTACCTAGCCTATTTAAGCTAAGCACATAGATGACTCACCTCCTAACTTCTATGTCCTATAGGCACCTTATTTCTTTCACTTCGTTTATGGCCATAATCTCTTCAATTTGACTTAAAACTTATATACATTCGATCCTCTTAAGTGGTAGACATACATATAGCCCTCTAATCTAAAATTCAAGCACTTTTAAAAATGGGTGCTGATTTAACCAAGCCATATCAGGTTCCATATGCATAGGACTAGTACACGTAAGATGTGGGGTGTTACATCCTCCCTCCCTTAGGAACATTCATCCTAGAATGTTAGCATAATTGGATAGCTTGACCAAGTTCAAACCTTTATTTAAACAAACTTTTGACAACACAACATGTATTCAAACACACGTACCTATTAATGCCGCAACTCTACATGTTGGACTTCCTCTTTAGCTTCAAATAAGTAAGGGTACTTAGATCTCCTCACTTTCGTTGCCTCACATGTTATCTCTTTTACTTGTTGGTTCCTCCAAAGTACCTTTACTGAAGTTGTTTCTTTATTTGTTCAGCTTTTTAACTTGACGATCTTGAATAGCAATAAGTACCTCTTCATAGGAGAGATCTTCATCAACCTGCACACCTTCAATAGGAGTGCTACTTTATGGGTCACCTATGAAATTTCGAAGCATTAACATATGAAAAATTTGTTGAACCATTGAAAGCTCTTGTAATAGCTCTAGTTCATATGCAACCTGCCCAAACATCTTAATAATTTTATATGGCCCTATGTAAACGGGCTTAGTTTTCCTTTCTTACCAAATCTCATAACCCTTTTCATTATAGAAACCTTTAAGAATACCCAATCTCCTACTGAGAATTCCAATCCTCTCCTCCTAGCATCTAGATATGATTTTGTGATGACTTTGGGCTTTTTCTAGCCGTTGTTGTATTACCCTAACTTTTTCCATGCCTTGTTGTACTAGATTTGGCCCAAACAAGGCGGTTTCACTTACTTCAAACCATTCGATTAGCGACCTACATTTCCTTCCATACAAAGCTTCATAAGGTGCCATCTTAATTCTTGAATGGTAGCTATTGTTATAGACAGATTTGATAAGTGGTAAATGGTCCACCCAACTACCCTTGAAGTCTAATGCATATGCCCATAACATATCTTCAACTGTTTGAATGGTGTGTTCTGCTTGAACGTCTGTTTGAGGGTAGAAAGTTGTACTCAAATTTACTTATGTTCCTAAACTCCTCTGGAAGGACTTCCAAAAATTTGCAGTGATTTGAGCTTCCGAATCAGATACAATGGAGATTGGGACATCATGTAGCCTAATTATCTCTTAAGGTATAACTTTGCATACTCTTCAGTTGTATAATCACTCTTAATTGGTAGAAAGTGTATTGACCTTGTGAGTCGATAAACTATTACACATATGGAGTCAAGCTTTTGATATGAGAGACGTAGCCAAGTAACAAAATCTATATTTATCATATCCCACTTCCACGTTGGAAGCTTTACACATCGCATATAACCTCCTAGCTTTTGGTTCTCCACTTTGACTTGTTGGCAATTCGGACATTGAGCCATAAATTGTACAAGGACTTTTTTCATGCCTACCTACCAAAACATTTCCTTCAGGTCATGATACATCTTAGTTGATCCCAGATGGATGAAATATTTGGCATGATGGGCTTCTTCCATTATCCTCCTTCTTAGTCTATTAATATCAGGCACACATAATTTATCTTGGCAATAAAGTACTCCATTTTGTGCAAGTTTAAAGCCCTTCATTATACCCTAACTCACTTTTCCTTAAGTTATTGTAGAACAGGATCCTTAAACTACTTTTCTTTTGCCTCCAATACCAACAAAGACTCTGTAGCTTTATGCATAACGACCCGTTCCCTTTAGAGTTTCATGGAGGCGAACTCCCAAACTGGCTAGCTGATATAGATCCTTAGCCATTTCTTGATTAAATACGGTTTGTTCACTAATATATGTGAATTCCTTATGACTTGGAGCATCGGCTACCACATTTACTTTCGGGGGAAGTATAGCATATCAACGTTGTAATCTTTTAATAGTTGCAACAATCTCTGTTTCCTTAAATTTAGGTCTTTTTTCTTAAAGATGTACTGTAGGCACCTACGATTAGTATATATATCAATATGAACCCCATACAAATAGTGGTTCCACATTTACAGAGCAAAGATAACCGCTGCTAGCTCAAGGTCGTGTGTTGGGTAGTTTCTCTCATGCGATCATAGTTGTCTCAAAGCATAAGCAATTACCTTACCATGTTGTGCCAGTACACACCCTAAGCCAACCCTTGAAGCATCCTAATACACCACATACCCCTATGTGCCCTCTGGAAGCACTAGCATAGGTGCAGAAGTTAGCCTGCTTTTCAACTCTTGGAAGCTTCTTTCATATGCATCATTCTGTTGGAACTTAGTTTCCTTATGTGTCAACTTTGTTAGAGGTGCAGAAATACAAGAAAAACCTTCAGCAAGCCTTCTGTAATAACCTGCCAACCCTAAGAAACTTCAAACATTTGTGGGTGTTGTTGGCCTTGGCCAATCTTTTAGGGCCACTATCTTTTGTGAGTCAACCCTTATTCTTTCATCAGACACAATATGACCCGAGAATGCCACTGATTTTTACCAAAATTCATATTTGGAAAACTTAACATACAATTGCTAATCACGAAGAACTTGTAAGTGATTTGCATGGTCCTATTGTCATCTTGAATATACCAAAATATCATCTATAAATACTATCACGAACATATCCAAGAATTGCTTGAATACACTGTTCATCCAATCCATAAAGAACTGATGGTGCATTTGTTAGCCCAAATGACGTAATAAGAAATTTAAGGTGACCATAGTGTGTCCTGAAAGTGGTCTTGGATATATCTTTTTACTTCACCCTCACTTGGTGGTAACCCAATCTAAAATCAATTTTGAAAAGCATTTGACACCCTATAACTGATCATATAAATCATCAATCACAAAGAGGGCGTCTTTGTTCTCAATTGTCACCCTATTTAATTGTCGATGGTCAATGCACATTCTCAAGGTACCATCCTTTTTACATACAAATAACACTGGTGCACCCCAAGGGGGCACACTAGGCCTTACAAAACCCTTCTCCAGCATGTTTTTTAATTGCTCATTTAATTCACGTAATTCTGCTGGGGAATTCTATATGGAGGGATAGAAATAGTTAAGTACCTAGAAGTAATTCTATACAAAAATCTATTTCTCGTTATGGAGGTAAACCTGGAAGCTCTTCAGCTAACACATCAACAAATTCATTCACTACTGGAACTGATTGAAGAGTTGGTGATTCTACCTCCACACCCCTCACTCTAACTAGATGACATATATATCCCTTGGACATCATCTTTCATGCCTTAAAATAAGAAACAAAATTACCCTTTGTTACCCCAAGATTGCCTTCCCATTCAAGAACTGCCTCATTTGGAAAGTGGAAGTACAGTGTCTTAGTTCAACAATCCATCATGGCACCGCAAGAAACTGACCAATCCATACCATTATAACATCAAATTCCACTATTTCTAGCTCAATAAGGTGAGCCAATGTGTCACGGTCACAAACAGTTACTACACAGACATAATAAACCCTTTTAGCTATAATAGATTCACTAGTTGGTGCAGACACTTAAAATGGCTTGTTCAATAATTTAGGTGTTCTCTAAAGCTTCCAGCAACTAGTGGAGTGATGCATGATAGCGTAGAACTAGGATTAATTAATGCATATACATTTTGTGAAAAGATTGACAATGTACCTTTTACCACATCAGGTGAAGCTTCAAAATCTTTGCCGACTCCCCAGAGCATAAGTGCAATTTTAGAATCCACTAGGCTTGTTGCCCCTCTAACACCTCTACCATGACCTGTACGTGCTTGCTGACCCCTACCTAATGGAGGAACTGATGATGATGATGCAATAGCTGACCCTATAAGTTATGCTATATCACCCATACTTCTCCTCGGGCAATCTCTCATCATATGCCCTGGTGCACCATAACCGTAACAAGTATCTGTCAACTAAATGACTTCTCCCACATTGTTTGCAAGGCTACCTAAGAGTCATTTGCTGCCTTGCTGAATATCCTGTTGTCTATGCACCTTGTCCTTCACTTCATTGACGAAATTGATTACCATTAGACCCTTGGAGTTGTGGTGGAGCACTAGCTGCAGAGTAGGAGGATGATGGCTTAGGCAGTCTATTAGAAAATCGAGGCCTAAGCTCACCTTGAGATGGTGTAAACTGAACTATAGATCTGGCCCTCTTGGATTGTCCCCTTTCTAACTCTTGTGTCCTTCTTCTTTTCCTCTTGTCCTCCATTTTTTTTTTGCAAAAATTTGCACCCTCACTATACCCATGTCTTTATTCAAGGAAGCAATCGTACAGTCTCTAACCAGATATGAATCTAACCTATCCACATATCGATGAACTCTATCTACCATTGTAGCAATTACATTAGGAGCATACCTAGCCAGGAACTAAATTGAAAGCTATACTCCTTCACGCTCATATTCCCTTGGTGGAGATTTAAGAACTGATCTGCACAGGCCTCTCGGATCTCTAATGGCAAGTGATGGTCAAGAAATGCCTCTGTGAACTCCTTCTAGGTAGTTGGAGGTGCATCATACCCTTAGATTACTTCATAGGTTCATACCACAATATACCCATACCCTTCAATCTACATGTAACTATCTCCATAGCTTCTAACTACTTACATGCATAACATCCAAAGTGCATTGGATCTGATCGATAAAGTCTTTTGGATCATTGTTAGGATCTGACCTGGTTAAGGATGGAGGGTCCAAATTAAGAAAATCGTGTATCCTCATGCTAGTTGCCCTATTCGCACCACCTACACCTATAACTAGGCCTTCTTGTCTTTGACCTTGGCCAGCAAATATACGAGTCAATTGTTAGAATGTATTTTTCAGATCCTGCATAGTAGCATTGATAGGTGGTTCTAAGGAAATTTCACTGCTTCCTAGTTCATCAGGAGTAGGAGGAGTTGGAGATGTTTGTGATGGGGACTCATCTTGAGCTTCATTTCATTGTCTTACCCGACTGGGTATATCAACCACCAGTTCTACTTCCTTCCCTTTACCTTTGTTTTTTCTGGTTTCTAGTATACATGTTATACAAAATAATTTAGAGGTTAGACACAATCCACCTACAACACTTGGCTCCATGGCATGATCTAAAGAGTCAAAAGAAAGGGGAAACTCCTAAATGCCACGTAGCCTCCCTCTTATAAATGTGGTGCATAACGTATCCATAAATAAGACTCTAGATAGACACGGCTTTGTAGACTCCCTAGGACAACCTAACCCCGATACCACTTTTATGACGCCCAAAGTCCCATTAAAGCAGACTGCCACCTGTTGCCGACAAGGTTAGAGAGAACCAACATATAACCATGCTCTCTCTATCAACATTATAAGGTGTTTCCATATTCAACATGCTTTCAAAAAATTAGACAGTAATAACAAGTTAAAAGGAATTGCATATGACTAGGCCGTTAAAGCCACAATGTCTAAAGTACAAGACATGACCACACTTTATTTTACATTGTCTACAAAGCCTCTAAATGGGGATAGTATCTTATAAGGGTCGAGACAGGCCCTGCCTCATGACTAACTATACAATAAAAAATATAAGCTCTAGATACACAAAGCTTCGAAGCAACCTAACGCTCAATAACAGCAACTGGATATCTTGTACTCATATTGGGGAGATCTACTCATTCTTGTACTTGCAACATGAAATGCAGGTGCCCCGTAAGAGACATCAGTATGAAACAATGTATTGAATAGTTAATGCAAGTAGTAATGTACATGAAGGAAGAACTCAAATAAAATCATACACTGGTGTATGGATAAGATACCATCTTTAGTCAAATTGTGGAATCATGTATGTTATGTCCTTATTATAACTTTACACGTTATGTCCTTTTTGTAACTTTACCTTTCTTTATTGTATAATCTATGCATAATATATAAGACAAATGACCAGCTGATCAGTGGTAAATCAATATCAGTATCAACCCATGGTAGGCTTTCCTTTCACCCCTGGGATACCCCCGTAATATAGGATTGACTCATGCTAGGTGATTCTTCTACCCCTGGGATACCACCCATCAATAAGCAACTTACTTTATTTTTTATTTACTTTTGAGATGATTCTTTTGGTGGTGATAATATTGGAGATCTAGGACCATAATATAGCATGTCACATTTAAAAAATCATACAAGAGAATACCATGATGAAAGGAGTAGGTTACACAAATAATGGAATGCGTAGGAGATGAAACAGCACATGAACTTTATTTAGCAAGAAGAACTCATGTATCTTGGTGTCCAAGCATGTATGAAGATTTGAGAATGACTATGTATGGGACCATATGAACATTTTAAAGAGTGGAGACATGGTTATTAGTTATGTTGGAGTTAATAAGTGCCTCTATATGTGCCAAGGAAGAATCTAGATTTCATGCCAAGTAATGCGAAATCGAGTAGCCTTACATACTTCATTGTACAACCTAATTATCACCTCGAAGTAACTTGCTTTCTCCAAAATACTTATTTACAATAGAGTAGGTGATAAAACTAGTATTTGTAACTAATAGATATATCTTGGCGATCAAATCTCATAAAAAGTAACGCACGTGCATGAAGCGTGTAATTATCAGCCCAAGAGTATTTTTTCAATCCTTCCACCTCTAATCATATTTTCTAGTACACATCCTCATATACATGTCATGTCTAGATTATGGTAGCCCCATAAAAGTCTTACAATAGCTCACAAAGCAGAACATGTAACAATTCTACACAACACACAAGTAAGCAACATAACATTATGTCCCTTCGCTACATTTCGACGTCAACAATCCCAAACACGTTTCAAATTTAACCAAAATGTTCCCACTATATTTACACATAAAGAAACTCCTAAAACAGTCAAAAAGCAGTCCAAAAGTAGATGGAGGACATGAGGTAACAACCTTCAACCATCAGCACACAAGTTCCTATTAAAGGTAAAATTAAGGTATCACACCAAAAGTCATATTCAAAGAGAACAAAAATGGTGCAGCAACCTTTCTACATCATTCACGAACTAACCATCATTAAGAAAAAAAATCTCGCTTCATAATCAAGGCCACCAAGAAGATAATAGTTTCTACATAAATAAAGAAAGTTCACAACAAGCTTTGGAACACATGCTGGCCAAAATTTCAGCACAAGTATAACTAGCCTATTTCTCTGTTTTTTCATAAAGATAAAACCATACTAAATACACAAGTATCTTTACTTACCTTTACCTTCAAAGTGTAGGGCTTCTCGAAGAATCCTAAAAGTCTCTTGTGGCTGCTTTGCAAAGTTAACAAAGAGTAGAGAGAAAACCTAGGAAAGCTGATTTTCTTCTATGTTAAATGACTTGAAGTGGCTGGGTTGTAACCCCTTTTAAAGGGAAATTCTTGGCCGACTTTCTCTTGAGATTTTTACCAAATCTTAGTAAGGTGGTGAAGCAGCAGGAAGGCCCTTTCACATGGGTCCAAATGGGTTTCAATTTGATAGGCCTTGGGCTGCCTACTTTACTCTTTTCCCTTTACATAGTTTGGTCCCAACTCATCAAGTGCATTGTGAGTGTACTTGGGCCCTTTTATTATTAATCTTATAGTGTATAAATTATCCATTTACGATGCTAAAACATGGGCTAAAGTTACTCCTTTAACATGGACTTTATTTACTATCGAACTTGGACAGATTCGGTATCGAGTCTCATCTCCATCTAACTAGACTATTTAAGCTAAGCATGTACGTGAACCACTTGCTAGATTCCTAAGTTCTATAAGTAACTCATTTATTTCACTTCATTTAGGGACTCAATCTCCTCAACTTGAATTAAAGATTATATACACTCAATCCTCTTAAGCGTTAGACGTACATATAGCGCTCTAATATGAATTCAAGCACTTTCGAAAATGGGTGTTGATTTAACTGTAAAACCCCACACCTTACAGTACTAGTACAATGCAAATGAAAAGTGATAAGGATTGGTTAAGTTAATGCCAAATTTGTAAAAGTGATTGAATCTCGTGTTAATGCTCTATATGTGCGTCTAACGCTTAAGATGGTCAAGTGCATATTGGTTTTATGTCAAATTGAGGAGATCATGACCTTAAATAAAGTAAGAGAATTGAGGTTCTTGTAGGACTTAAGAATCTAGTAGGTGAGCCACCTACATGCTTAGCTTAAATTTGCTAGCTAAACAGAGACGAGGCTCGACGTCGAATTGTCCACGTTCAATTATGAATAAAGTGTGTGTTAAGGGTGTAAATTTGACCCATGTTTTAGCATCACCCATGTACTACGGTTTCAGCCCAAGAAGGATATTAAAAAGTTCCCAAAGACACCACAACCCACTCGGCGATTTGGGCCCAAAACTATGTAAGAGAAATTGGGAAAATAGGCATCCCAAGCCCATCAACTTGGAGACCCATTTAGCCCCAAGTGAAAGGATCAAGGAGCTGCATCACCAACTTGATAATGTAAGGCTAAAGTAGGCTTATTAGTTCGGCCAAAGACCCCTTTATAAAGGGCTCAAAACAGCTCTCACAAGTCATTGTTAACTTGACTAACAAAAAAAAAATCAGATTGTCTCCAACTTTTCTCTCAACGTCTCTTGACTTTGTAAAGCAGCTAAAAGGAACTTCTAGGGTTCTTGGAGAAGCACTATACCTCGAGGATAGTGGTAATTAATCTTAAACATGTGTTTAGTATGGTTTTCTTATGAAAAAAAAGAAGTATATGCTAGTATGTTGTGCTGGAAATTTGAGACAGCATGTATTTAAAACGTTGCTGCATACTTGCCTTATTTTAGTGACTTCTCAATGGTTTGTGGGCTGTATTATGAAGAGAAATTGATATTATTAATATGGTTTGAGTTATAAATATTACCCTAAGGTTACTACCCTGATTTTCGTTTCATTTAACAAATGCATTTTATTGTGCTATCTTAAGTGAAATGTTGATTGGAACTTGTAGACTGTTGGATGGAAGGTTATTGGCTCATGTCCTTCATGACTTATTGAGTGCCATTATAATACTGTTTTAGGTTTGTTCGCATGTGTAAATGTTGTTGGAACAGTTTTGTTATAGTTGGAATAGGTTTGGAATTGTCGATGTCGAAATGTAGCGAGAGACGGTAATGTTATGCTGTCTATTTTTAGGTTGTGCAAAACTGTTATATATTGTGCTTTGTGGGCTGTTGTAAGGTTGTTCTAGCACTAAAATAGGATTTACATGGTGTGTACATGAAAATATATATTAGAAAAGTACGATTAGGGGCAGAAAGGTTGAAAGAATATGCTCGGGTTTATAAACACTTGCTTGCTACCCGTGTGTTGTTTTCTTGTGTGATTGGGCAACCAAGATGTATCTATTGGCTGGTAAAGCTAGTTGTATCACATACTATGTTGTAGATAGGTGTTTGGAGGAAGGGAAGGTTATCTTGAGGTAGTAACAAGGTCATACAACAAGGTATGTAAGGCTACTTGATTTTGTATTACTTTGCATGAAATCTAGATTCTTCATTGGCACATAAAGGCACTTGCCCACTCCAACAGAACTATTAACTATGTCTCCACTCTTTGACATGTTCATATGCTTCCACACGTAGTCACCTTCAAATTTGCATACATTCTTGGATACCAAGTTACATGGGTTCTTGTTACTTAATAAAGTTCACGAGTTGTTCCATTTCAAACGTATTTCATTATTTGTGTAACGTGCTCTTTTTATTGTCATATTGTCTTTTATGATTATCTACATGTCACATGATACATATACAGTCCTACTTCTCCAATATTGTGACCACCAAAATAACCATCTCAAAGGTATTTGAAAGATAAAGTATATCGTTTACTGATAGGTGGTAGCCCTAGAGGTGGAAGAACCACCTAGCCAGGGACAATCCTATCACAGGTGGTAGCCCGAGGGGTTAAGGAAGAACCTAGCCAGGGACGATTCTAATACATTTTTTATTGATGGGTGGTAGCCCGAGGGGTGGAAGAATCACCTAGCCAGGGATGATTCTATCACAGGTGGTAGCCCGACAGGTTAAGGAAGAACCTAGCCAGGGACAATCCCGATATAGTTTTACCACTGATCAGTAGGTCAATTATATTACAACTGTTCATAGATTATACAGTAAAGGTAAAGTAATATAAAGAACATTCAATTACTAACATTGTTGAAGTGGAGAAATCAAAATTTATCTGGAAAGTATGGGATGCAATGATAAAGTTTCTAGGGAAATACAGACCTAGGATATATCCTTGTATTGTAAGGTGGATCCTTCCACAAGAAGGGCAAATGAAGTGCAACACGGATAGTTCAAGTAAGGTCAATCTTGGAGAGATTGTGTCACGACCCAAGCCTAGGGCCTAGATGTGACATGGCTAATCGAAACCCGAAGGGACCAAAAAAAGCCTCTTAGCATATCAATCACACATCCTTGTTCATGGAAGCAAGGTACGCAAAAACAAGAGATATAATAAAAAGGAAGTGGCACTAAGGTAAGTCTTTGATAATCATAAAAGCATATAAGAGTCAAGCTCATAACATAGGTACATCATAATATCTAACAACGCCTCTAACATAGAATGGAGCGGGGGCCAAGATACTCTCCGGGCTTACCCTCATATTAACAAGTGTTCAACATAAACAAGTCTCAAAATATCAAGAGTAATATAGATAGTGTCCTCAGACTTGATGACTCACCAATGCTTATCTCCTAAAGTATTGAACTAGCTACATCGAGGATGATCAAAAGGTGCTCTGGTTCCTACATGGTAATATCATGTAGGCATAATGTATGAGTTAGTACGTTTGAATATACTAAGTATGTGGGATGCAACACTACAAGACATAAGCCATTATAGTCAAAATGCATAATCATAAAAATGGATGCATAATCTCGATATGGCATGCATGATCAATGCTCATAATAAAACGTGCATGTAAGATATTCATTTTGCACAATATATACATAACATACATATGTAGGAAGAAACCTTAACCGACATGAGTAAGACCAAGCAAGCTACAACTTGGAACCCAGATGATTACCCCTCATCAGTAAAGAGGTAGCATACTTGCCGAGGTACACCATAATTTACCATACAGGAACATGACCCATTTCGTGTGAAGTAAACCTCCTTATGGGAACATGACCCATTTCAGAAAGTATTTCATGATAAACTGCACTAGATGGATCCACTAGAATAGCAAGGCCAATAATCATAATCCCACGTTGGCACATAGTTTGAGGAAGGGTGAATGGATCCTTGAAGCTAGTCCACGCTGACATCCAATCCATCGGTTCTAAGTCTAATCCCATGGAAGACTTGTAGCAATCATATTTGAATCATAACATAAGTAGCTTGTAAAAAGATGACTTTAGTAGCTCATAAACATGCTTGACCTCTAGTAGTGAGCCTAGCTTGAAAATGAGGATTAATTATAATCATAATTGAAACCTTGCTTTAATATGACTGGCTCACAAGAGCTAAAAATCTTAAAATACGGCTTAACTTGAGACTTGTAACATCATGGATACTTTTCACGAATTCAATACATATTTGAAAGCCCTTAATCATCACATAGTCACTTGACTTGTAAATCATGAAATAGATCATCAATAACTTAAGAGTTCCTGACTTGACATTTTATTAAACACCTGGTGGGTTCATGATACTAGCTCAAAATCATGCAATTCGAGAGTAAAATAATAAGAAAAAACTTAATGAAAATCAACCTACCAACATGTAGTAAAACCCTCATGTAGGGTACCTTGAAGTCCATTACAAAGCTCACGAAAGAACATAGTTTAATAACTCAAAACATGCATAGTCTTAGTAGACAAAAATCAACTCATTGTGTAAGCTTAAAATAGATACTCTTACATAATCAACAATACTTTGATAAAACCCTAACATATATCATGCTCATATTTCATAATAAGATATACCATAAGTAATACAACTTGAAATCATGTAAATTTTCATGAAAAGGGAAGGTTGGACTCCATGGGTGAAAGGATACAATGGATGAAATCCATATACCTTAAACTTTGGTTTTTTTGAGATGAGCTTGAAGGAAACTTAGAGCTTGAAGTGAATCCTTGAGTTCAAAAGTTAAGCTTGAAATCCTTGAATTTGGTATGAGATATTTGCTTAAGTCTTGGAGAGGTTTTTTTGAGGTATTTATGTGATATAGAGTTGAAAAATGGCTAAGTATGGGTGATTTCACGTTTAAGTGGGCATAGGGCTATGACCCCAATGCCCTCGGGCACATAAGAAAAAGTAGGAAAATTAAGTACTGGTCCACGACGCGGACACAACGCAAAGGAACATATAACCTTGATCTGCGCCCCTGGCGTGTCACGGCCATGGCATGGATGTCCTCTGGAATTTAAAATTACCGAAAATTACTTTTTCGCAATGGGTCCTCTAAAATCAGAGTTATACCCATTTTTAACTCAATTTTGACCCTTGATCGAGAATATGAAGTCAGATTTTTGATATCACACACAGATTTTGAGATATATGGTAATTACGATTATAGGCATTCCGACGTACATTTTAGGAGCATTTCAATATCTCCCCCTTGGTAACATTCATTCCCAAATGTCAAAAAAACATGTATAAGAGATGTAATCATGGCGATTTCATCCCGATATGAATGCAACAAATGCATTTAAACATCATTTACAAAACTATCAACATTAATGTGAAAAATCACCATAAACTTGTTAACGTAAAGATGAATGCATGCAAAATGATATAAGGGCTGAAACTTAATACTTGAAATCATATAGGGGACATAAATTAGTACCTTCTGCTTGAGTAGAGTGAAAGATATATGGGTATCGCTTTTTCATGTACGCCTCAGCTTCCCTGTGGCGCTTTCAACTTGTTGATTTCTCCAAAGGACCTTGAAAGAAGCTACATCTTTATTTCTCAACCTTTTCACTTTTTTATCCATAATCACCATCGGGACCTCCTCATAGGTCAAAAATGATCTTCTAGAACACCCACAGCATCAAACGGCATTATAGCACTTGGGTCACTCACGCACTTTCTCAACATGGACATATGGAAGACCAGATGAACCATATTCATCTCCATAGGAAACTCTAACTTATATGAAACCTTACCAACCCTCCTAAGAACTCTATAAGGACCCACAAACCTTGGGCTCAATTTCACCTTTTTGCCAAATTGTACCACACCCTTCATAGGCAAGACTTTCAAATAAAACCAAATCACCAACCTTAAACTTAAGATCTTTTCTCCTCATATTGGAGTAGGACATTTGTCTACTATGGGTTGTTTTTAGTCTCTCCCTTATTAAGTTCACCTTTTCCATGGCCTCCATGACCAAATATAGACCTATCAAAGTAATTTCCCCCACATCAAATCACTCAACCTGGGATCTACAATGCCTACCATATAAAGCATCAAAGAGAGCCATACTAATGCTTCAGTGGTAGCAATTGTTGTAAGCAAACTCAATGAGTGGAAGATGTTCATCCCAACTACCTATAAATGCCAAAACACAAATGCTAAGCATATCCTTAAGAGTTTGTATAGTCCTTTTGGCTTGACCATCCATTTGAGAATGAAAAGCCATGCTAAGCTTATTCTTGGTACTAAGACCTCTTTGGAAGGACCTTCGAAAGTGAGAAGTGAATTGACCACCACAATCCGAAATGATAGACAAAGGTACCCCATGCAATCTAACCAACTCATATATATACAACTTGGCATAATCTTTGGCACCATAAGTAGTTTTGACCGGTAGAAAGTGAGCCGACTTTTTCATTCTATCCACAACAACCCAAATATAGTCAAAATGTTTTCTAATCTTAGGAAACCTAACCACAAAATCCATGTTGATCTCTTCTTGCTTCAAAGTAGGAAGTTCTATATCTTGGTCTAGGCTACCCGGCCTTTGATGTTCGTATTTCACTTGTTGTCAATTGTGACATTCGGATATGATCTTGGAAATTTCCCTGATCATACCACCCCACCAATACACCTCCCTCAAGTATCTATATATCTTTGTAGAACCGGGGTGAATAGAATAGGATGAATTATAGGCCTCCATCAATATCAACCCCCTTAATTCATCAACATTAGGCACACACAACATACCTTGGTACCTAATGACACGATCTCCCCCTTGGGAGAAAATCTCCACTTTAACATCTTTCACCAAGTCCTTCAACTCTAAAAATGCGGGGTCAAGAAAAACGACCACCAAAAGTGCCCAAAAATGTTCCTCGAAAGTGATCGGAATCATAATTTCCATGTATCTCAAAATTCGTGCGCGATATCAAAAGTCTGACTTCATATAAATTGAGTGGAACATAGGTCTAACCACGATTTAAGAGAAATAATAGAAAAATTTGAAAATCGTAAAAACGAGATTTCTAGTGTGCATCCGCGCCCCTAGTGTGACACACCAAGGGCGTGCTGCAGTGTATTTTGTGCACTGTTTTTCTATCTCGGTCCAAGTCTTTTTGGTCTTGGGCCTAAGTATTCCCATGCATGAAAATACCAACATTTAGCCATATTTGATCCTCATATCATTCAAGACATTCCCAAATACTCAGTCAAACACTTAGACAACATTTCACCTCCAAATTTCAAGTCCAAAACTCATCCAGATCTTAAGGTTCTCATTCTAGCTTCAAGTCTCCATCTCTAATCTTCTGCACAGATTCTCCAACGTCAAGGTATGTGGATTTTAATCATTAGGTTCTTTCACCCATGTTACCCAAGCTTCCATTTCATCTAATTTACATGTTTTTAAGTTGATTTTACATATGGGTCTATTATTATGAACTTGACAATGAACTATGTTGGGGTTTTGTAAAAGTGTGACTATTTTAGAATGTTTTGAGCTATGAATCTTGGATCTAACTAGAGATTTGATAAGGGGTTTTGATGTATATAATATGATGGTGTTACCAAGGATTGGTGGGATGATTTACTTCAAGATTTCTTGCATGATTTCACTCTTTAATTGCATGGTTTTATACTAGCATTGCAC
>JAABOM020070120.1:0-37373 GCA_011800125.2 Solanum clarkiae | reverse complement strand
CTGTGTTTTCTTTCAAATCTATTATAATACATTAGAAGCTTGTGCACGTGACAACCAGGTCTTGGGAGATTTTCATCAAATTGGACTTTTATTTTTATTATAATTTCGCATTTTTAAGGTTATAGTTGAGTTGTAGGCTGACTTGTCTTGGTGGGATAAGACGAGTGCCATCACGTCCATTTTTGGGTCGTGACAGGTACCTTGGTTGCCTAGTACGTAGGGTAGTAGGCCTGTATAACCACATAGAGGGGTCGGTACCTTGGTTGCCTAGTACGGGAGTAGTAGGCCCGTATAACCATATTGAGGAGTTGATACCTCATTAACTACATTGAGGGGTTTGTACTTTGGTTGCCTAGTATGGGAGGGTAGTAGGATCGTATAACTATATTGAGGGGTTGGTACCTAATTAACCATATCGAGGGGTTTGTACCTTGATTGCCTGTATTGATGGTTTCTTTCTATACATGTACTATGCTCTATATAAGCATGTTTTCTTCAAGCATCATTCATACATGCCATATTACTATATGCTTACCCATTGCCTATGCTATGCATTTTACTTATGGTGCCTATCACTTGTTGCATTGCATCCTACGTACTTAGTACATTCAAATGTACTAATTCATACTTTATGCCTACATGATGTTATCATGTGGGAACCGGAGCCCCACTTGATCATCCTTCTCTATGTGGCTAGTACGACTTCTCTCATTCTCTTTGGTGAGTCCTCAATTTCAGGGATAATGTGTATGATCTCATACTATGTTCCAAGACTATCTTCTTTTATGTATAGGTTGACTATGAGGGTGAGCTCGGTAGCTTGTCTTGGCCCCCGCTAAGTATATAAGTTTTAGAGGTATTGTTGGATATATTTTGTATTATGCTATGGAGCTTTGACTCTCTCTTGACTCTTGATTTCTATGATATGGAAGTTGTCCCTTAGTCCCCATTGTCCCTATTTACTATCTCTTTTATTGTATTTTATTGCTTCCGCGACCAAGGATGTATAATGATATGTTAAGAGGCTTGCTTGGGATCCCTTCGGGTTCTCCATGCACAGTGTCACTTCTAGGACCTAGGTTTGGGTCGTTACAAACTTGATATCAGAGCACTAGGTTGTTAGGTCCTCGACGTCCAACACACCACATCAATTAGAGTCTTGTTCATGGTTGTGTTGTGCACCACAACTATGAGCAAGAGGCTATGAGGCATTTAGGCAATGTTTCCCTTCTTCTTACTCTATGTCATGCTATAAAAGTTGAGGTAAAGTTTTCCCTCTAAAGATTGTCCTTTTCTATGCTAGATTGTGCCTAACACGAGAGAAAGAAGAGCCCGCACACCCGATGAGTAACCAACTAATGGAGAGCTTCGAGATGCTCTCACTTTGCTTGCACAAGTTGTGGCTAATCAAGCCAATCAAGGGGACCAAGCCCCTCATGCTCCCACACCGGCTTCTGAGTGAGAGATTTCATGAGGATGAATCCCCCAAAATTCCATGGGTCAAAGGTAAATGATGACCCTCAAGAATTCACTTATGAGGTTTACAAGATTTTGGTTATCATGGGTGTGAGGTCTGAGGATAAGGAAGAGTTAGCGGCCTACCAACTCAAAGGGGTAGCACAAATATAGTACAATCAATGGAAGGAGGCATAGGGGGTCAATAATGTGGTACTTTGAGAGGAGTTCAAGGCGGATTTTCTTAATTAGTTCTTTCTTCTTGAGCTTAGGGAAACCAAATTGGTGGAATTTATGAATTTGAGACAAGGGTCTATGAGTGTGAGGGAGTATGCCCTCAAGTTCAACCAACCTCCAAAATATGCTTCACACTTGGTGGCCGACTCAATGTCTAGGATGAATAAATTTTTGATGGGTGTTTCCAACTTGGTTGGTGAGGGGTGCCAGTCTGTAATATTGATTAGTGATATGGACTTATCCCGTTTGATGAACTATGCCGAGCAAATGGAGGAGGAAACTTTGAGGAAGAGGAGGAGTCACGAGGCCAGGAGGGCCCATTTTGATGGTAAGTTCCAAAGTTGCAAGGGTGGCTAGTTTCATCAAGGCAAAGGATCTTCTCATGCTCCCTACAGGAGGCTTGTCAATGACATACCAAGGGATCAAGGTGATGGTGGTATGGGTCCTATTGATATGTGTCCGAAGTGTGGTAAGGGTTATGATGGCACATGTTTGAGGAATACCGATGCTTGCTATGGTCGTGGGGAAATGGGGCATAAGGCAATAGATTGTCCTTGAAATCGCAACAAAGGTAAAAATGTTCGTCCTCAAGGTTAGGGTGCCAATGCAGTTTCTTTGGGGAGAGGTGGTCAACAAGGTGGTGTCCCAAGGCACAATCAGTTTTATTCTTTGCATGAGAGGCAAAGGGTTGATGAGGTGCCTGACGTTGTTAACTGGTATGTCAAAATTCTTTGATTTTGATGTGTATGCATTGATTGATCCGTGTGCCACTTTTTCTTTTGTTACTCCTTTTGTTTCCAAAAGGTTCCATGTTGAGCCCGAATTGTTGCATAAGTCATATGAGGTATCTACTACTATTAATGCATCTATTGTTGCTAGGAAGGTTTATAGATATTGTCCCATTTGCATTTTAGATAAAATATTGCCTTGTGATCTTGTTGAGTTGGATATGATTGACATCAGTTGCATGTATACTATGCCTTTATTGATTGTAGAACATGTAGGGTCAAATTTCAATTTTCAAAATAAACCCATCCTTGAGTGGGAGAGTCATGTTGTGGTGGTCAAGGGTAGGTTCATCTCTTGTATTAAAGCCTCTATGTTGATTTCTAAGGGGTGTCTTTACCATCTTGTGAGGGTTAGGGATGTGGAGTCGAAAGTTCTTCCCATAGAGTCGATTCCGATTATAAATATATTTCTTGATGTATTTCCAAATGACCTCCCCGGTGTTCCTGCCAAACGGAAAATCGACTTTGGTATAGACCTCCTCCCCAATACGCAACCCATTTCCATACCCCCTTACCATATGGCCCCGGCGGAGTTAAAGGAGTTGAAGGAGCAATTGAGGGACTTGTTGGAGAAAGTTTTTATTAGACCTATCCAATCACCTTGGGGTGCACCGGTATGTTGTTTGTGAAAAAGAAAGATGGATCACTTAGAATGTATATTGACTAGCAACAACTTAACAGGGTTACCATCAAGAATAGGTATCCTCTTCCAAGGATTGTTGATTTGTTTGACCAATTGCAAGGGGCTAGTTACTTCTTTTAGATTGATATTTAGTCCGGGTATCATCAAGTGAAGGTAAGGGAGTGTGACATTCCCAAGATGGCCTTCCAGACTAGGTATGGGAATTATGAGTTTGTTGTGATGTCATTTGGGTTGACCAATACACCGACTATCTTCATGGATCTCATGAGCAAGGTCTTCAAGCCCTACCTTGATTCATTTGTTGTGGTCTTCATTGATGATATTTTGATCTACTTACATACTGAGGAGGAGCACATGGGTCATTTGAGGATAGTGTTGCAAAGAAAAAGGGGAGAGAAATTGTATGCTAAATATGAAAAGTGTGAATTTTGGTTGAAAAAAGTTGCCTTTCTAGGTCATGTGGTGTCAGAAGATGGTACTAAGGTGGATCCTAAAGTGATAGATGTGATTATAAATTGACCTAGACCATTGACCCCATTGGATATTTAGAGCTTCTTCGGCTTAGCGGGTTACTACTAGAGATTTATGAATGGGTTCTCTTCTATTGCTTCTCCCATGACAAAATTGACCCAAAAGAAAGTTAAGTTTGTGTGGACCGATGAGTATGAAAAGTTCTTCCAAACCTTGAAAGATAAGCTTGTGCCGCTCCTATACTGTCACTACTGGAAGTGCTAAAGGAGTTTGTTGTGTATTGTGATTCTTCTAGAGTTGGTTTGTGTTGTGTTCTAATGCAAAACGGTAAGGTCATAGCCTATGCTTCTAGGTAACTCAAAGTGCATGAAAAAGAATTACAACACCTATGATCTTGAACTAGCCGCCGTGGTATTTGCATTAAAGATATGGCATCATTATTTGTATGGGGTGCATGTTAATGTGTTCACCGATCATAAGAGCCTCCAATATGTCTTCACCCAAAAAGATCTCAACTTGAGGCAAAGAAGGTGGCTAGAGCTTCTTAAGGACTATGATATGAGTGTGCATTATCATCCTAGTAAGGCTAATATGGTGGCGGATACCTTGAGTAGAGTGTCTATGGGTAGTCTAGCTCATGTTGATGATGGTGGTATAGAGGTGTCTAAGGAGGTCCATCGGTTGTCTAGATTGGCGGTTAGGTTGGAAGAAGTTGATAATAGGGGTGTTGTTGGTTCTATAATAATTGAGGAGGTGAAAGCTCTGCAAGATCTTGACCCCTGATGTTGTGTCAAAATACAACACATTTGCTGCTTGAAACAACGAATTTTGTGAGTTCTTAAAGCGAATTTTTATGGTTTTGATGTGTTTTTGTGTTAATCTTGCAGAAAAGTTATGTTGACATGATTTTGAAGAAAAGTTGCATATTTTGCTGAAGCATAGGCTATATGAGCCCATCTACGAGTTGTATCTCATTCTACGAGTCGTAGGTTGTGTCGTAGCAAGAATCAGAGACCAAAATTCCATCTGCCAAGTGAAGGTCACCCCTACTAGCCCAGCCTACGATTTGTAAGATACATACGACTCGTATAGGTGGACTCGTAGTAAGAATCAAAGAGCCAAAATGTTGGACCAAAAACTAAAGACCAAGACTATGAAATAAGCATACGAGTCATAGCCCAAGCAAAAACTCATACCTATGGGTCGTACCAATTCAGTCCAAGATGCCAAGAACCTGATACGAGACCCCGACTATCCTATGAGTCGTAACTGTGAGATTTATCAATTGCCAGCTGTCCTTTTTGTGTAGAATTTAGGGTTATTTTGTAAATACTATAAATAGTTTAAGTTAGGTTTTTTAGAAAGAGTTCGACTAGTAGACATTTCACAATTACATTTTGAAGCTTTTTTTTAGGTTTTTAGGTAGATTATTATTCTCTCTTGGAAAACCCATTTTGGGGATTACAAATCTTTCCTTGTGCTCATTGTTGATCAATCAAGTTTGTGGGTTTGCAACTTCTGATGCCTATCTCCTTCATTGTTATTAGTGAAACTTTCAACTATGTCTATTATACGCATTCTTGTGTGTTTTGCTTTAGCCATGAGTAGCTAAGTACCCATAACTTTGGGTTGTGGGAACCTCGGGTAGTTGACTTGAAATAACCTAGTTTTTTTGCATTTCTATGATTGGGGTTTTACATGTATTATCTATTTCCCTTCATTTTTATTGTTGCTTGGTGGTGGCCCACACCAAACCCTGCCTACTATCACGATCCCAACTAAGGTAGTGATGAATTAGAAAAGGGAAGTAGATGACAGAATTCGATAGATATGTTCTCATCTAGTCAACCAAACTTGAACAAGGGGAGGTTGACTGGGACTATTGGTAATGGTTAGTTGGCAGCCATGGTGGCCGACCAAGTGCCATGGTGAAATTCGACCTTCACCTTCACAAGAGGGCTGGAAGAACCTAATTTACCATCCTGCATACAACTCACCAATTATAATTATGTATCTAGGGTAATCAAGTCGACGGACCATGAGAAACACAAATCCCAAGTTGTTCCCAAAATTGAGTATTTCTTTGCATTATATTTAATGTTTGTTTTAGTTTGTTTTTGAATCACAATCCCCCTTCCCTCATTTAGAGACTGTAGTTATAAATACTGGAAATGATTAGTAGTGAAGTCTTGTAGTCAAGTCCTGTATTCCCTGTGGATTCGACTCTAACATCGGTTAGGTTAATTACTTATAGCAACTGCTTTCTTATTGGAGCGTGACTATTATAAAAAATTATGGCGCTGTTGTCGGGGAATACAGTTAGGTTTTTGATTTGATTTCACTATTAGTTAGTTCTAGTGTTAGTTTCTAGAGTCTCTTGTACTTTACTTCTATCTTTGTTTTTTGTTGTTTGATTTTTTTTTTGCAGGGTATACTTGGTTGTATGCCCAACACAGGGAGCTAAGGCAATCCCTTAGCTCCACTAAATTTGGAGATTCATCAACTACCAAGAATGATGGCTCAAGTGAATGCGGATATTGAGGTTGAGGAGGATATGCATTTGAACGAAGATATGGATAGAGAGGAGAGTCTACCACAATTACAAACCACAACTCAGGGAATTCAATAAAATACTTATGGATGGAATCAATATCGATTGAACCCTATGGATATGGATGTTATCGGTGCTATAGTACTGCCTCCTTTACCAACAAATAATAAGTTCACGGTACCAAGTGGATTGCTCTAAATGCTCCAAAATCGCAGTCTATTCACAAGGCTACCTTTGGAGGATCCCCATGGTCATCCTCAGAATGTGGTGTTTGTGTGCAAAAGTGTCATGGGGACACAAAAACTTTCTCTTGATGTTGTTGGGTTAAGAGTGTTTCCACTGTCATTGACTGGCAATGCAGCTGTATAGTTGTCTGAGCTTCCTTTGGGCACTATCATAAGTTGGGCTGAGCTTTAGAGAGTATTCATTGAAAGATACTTCCCAAGATCCAAGAAGTTGATGCTCAAGGACCAAATCAATGACTTTGAGCAATTGCCAGGTGATTCTATGAGCACAACATAGAAGAGGTTTACCAAATGCTTGATGATGGTTCCCGATCACAAGATTGTTAATGATGCCTTGGCCGAGATTTTCTATCAGGCACTTGACTAGAATAGTCAAGCTTATGTCGATATAATCATGGGAGGCATGTTTCTAGACCAACCTTTTGGATTGATAGCCGCAAGAATGGAACAAGTGGTCAAAACAAATAGAGCATGAGGGCAATGAAAGCGAGGTGTGATGAAATTTTCTTCTGCGGTCAATACCAACAATGAGCAAGGAAAGGTGAACGAATAGATCATGGAGCAACTTGCTCAACTTCGCACAAGCATGGACTTAGTCTTAAAGCAAAACCAAGCAAGCGTCTGTGCAGTCACTCACAAACCTCCAAAGGCTCCTACCTATGATGATCCATTCTTTGATAAGGATGCATGTTTTGTAAGTAACCAAGCAGGGGTTTTCGGAACAACCCCAAGGGTCTAATCTGGACTATTGGAGGCAAGGTTCCGAGAATTAAGGTCAGAACTTCAACCATGATGGCATGTATAGAGACAACCAAGGTGGATACTATGAGAGAGAGAGAGTGACAGATGCAGATTGGGGGAGAAAAGAAGGCTACAGGAATGGTCCTTATGTGCCACCACACAATTATGATGCCAGATTAAGCAACTCAAGGATTGAAGATATGTTTGAAAAATTGTTGAAGCGAGCAGACCATCAAGATGAGACTTTAAAGGGAATAAAAGTAGATATCTCAAGTATTACTCACTCGGTGGCTTCAAGCAACTAGAGCAACAATTTGGACAAGTTTCTTCACAATTGAATCAACACCAAAAAGGGCACCCTACCAAGCAATACACCTCAAAACCCAAAGAATGAAGGGCATTGCATAGTACTGATGACTAGGAGTGGCAAGAGCACCATAGATCCCCTATGCCCATAATTGTGGATGAAGTTGATGAGAAGGACCTTAGTAATGAAGTCTTGGTTGAGGGAGAAGATCCGAAGGGTGTTAGGATGCAACAAGAAGAGATAAGGGAGCATGACAAAGAAAACCTCCTCCTGTTTTCCCTCAAAGGCTCAATAAAAAGGAAGAGGAGGGAAAGTTCAAACACTTCCTCTCGATGTTGAAGCAGCTCTCCATCAACATTCCTCTTCTAGAAGCTTTGGAGAAAATACCCGAGTATGCTAAATATATGAAGGACTTAGTCACCAAGAATTGCACTTTGAGCCAAGAGTTCTCGCAAGAACTCCAACATATAGTGTGATTATGATTAAATGCCTTGCTAAAAAGCGAGAGGATCCCGGTGCATTCACCATTCCTTGTACCGTTAGTGATGTTTGAGTTCGCAAGAGCATTATGTGACTTAGGAGCTAGCATCTATTTAATGCCTCTTGTTGTATTAAAAAATCTTGGCCTGGGTACTCCTACCCCAATAAGAATGATGTTGCTTATGGCAGATCGAACTATTAAAAAGCCGAGGGGAATCCTTTTGGATGTACTTGTCAAAGTGGATAAATTCGTTTTCTGGATGGATTTTGCAATCCTAGACTGTGAAGTCGATTTTGAGGTGCCTATCATTTTGGGGAGACCATTTCTGGTCATTGGGAGAACCCTAGTGGATATAGATTCAGGTCAACTGCGGTTCAGCGTTAATGATGCAGAAGTTGTGTTCGATATTCGCCAATCCATGAAAACCCAGATGAGTGCAAGAGTGAGGTGTGGACCCTCAATGATAGTTGATGAAGGAAGGTGACAAAGTCAAGCTACGATGTTAAACAATGTGCTTTTTGGGAGCCAACCTAAGCATTTTGATAATTGTTTGTTTGTTTGAAACTTAGGGTGCTAGAATAGTTGTTTTTTAAAATTAAAAGACAATGATACAATTGTAATATTCTGGGAATTGTTGTGTTTTGAGATTTGTTTTGCAGGTGAAAAATTGAAATACTGAAGATCTGAAAGATGACACTTAGAGCAGCCTCTACGATCAGGCCTACAAGTCATAGTTCTCACTATGACTCGAAGTTATGTATCATAGAGGGAATCAATGGGTATCAGAAGTTGGCACATACACTACAAGCCAACCTTATGATTCATAGTGCCTTCTACGAGTCATAAGTGGGGTTTGTAGTGCCCAGGCATGACTCTAAATTTTTATAAATGTTGGGTCTGCTATGAGACCAGGACCTACGAGTCGTAGGACCACCTACCACTCGTAGTCAGGGTCTCGTAGCTCCGATCTGTAGCATTTTAAAGGCCTACCGCATTTCACTTTTTTGACCAAATTCTCTACCACCCATGTCATTTTCTAGCAAGGATTCTGGTGAAGTCACCATTTTCTAAGGTTTCGGGGTGAAATTCGATTCTCTTCGATTTGGTTTGCTTCTTCGATCTAGTGGTAAGATTCATGGTTAAATTTAATACTCTTTTATGGTGAGCCTTTTACTTAGTTAAGTGTATGCTAAATTCAACCATGATAAAGCATGCCATGTTATGATCGTTGTGCAAGATGAGAAACCTAGGGCTTGTGTGCTTCGTGATTCTAACTTCAGGTTGAAAATTCTTAAATGGGTGGTGGTGAATGCAAATGTTGTAACTCATGGGTTGTGTTTTGTCATTGTTGCCTGCTCATAGTTTAACTTGTTATCAGAATTGAAATTTAGGAGGTATGGGTGCAATATCTATGCTTTAACTTGGAGATTTAATTGAATTGTTTTGAATAGGAAGTGCATCCCTTAGAATGTTGTATGATTGTCAAATATGAACTTGGAATGTGTTCTGTTAGTGGTGTGCTTGATGTTTTGAGTTCGATTCTTAGGGATGATGGTTGTTTTGCATGTCTGATGTTACTGAAGGATTACTTACGTGTCAGATATATTATATTGCTTTTATGTGCTCAAGCATTCTTAATGATGTGTTTGATTTGTGCTTGTTGTGGGAAAATTTTAGGAACCACTGTTGCCTTCTGTTTTCTATTACGAGGCATTCCTATGACTTGTAAGTTCCTCTACGAGTCGTAAGGGTCCCTCGTAACAAGCATCAGTCATATATGGTTCCTTCAAGTTTCTCATATAAGACTCATATATGACTCGTAGTGCCTGCTACGACGCATACTGAGGGTCTCGTAAGCTTACCTAAATTCTGAAAAAATGTTCCTGAAAATGGTTATGAGTCCAGACTATGACTTGTAGGTCACCCCACGAGTTGTAACTGTGTCTTATCTCTAGGATCAAAAAGCATTTTTGGAGACATATTGGTTATACGAGGATAGTATATGACTCTTACGTCACCCTACGAGTTGTGACTGCACTCGTATCTACAAACCTACAGTGCATCAGTGGATTTTTACTTTTTATCTGTTTTTGTTTCTTGTTCTTTATTTTTTGTTTTAATGGATCAAACATCTTAGACTTACATGTTGCTTTGTGGTTTGTCTGCAGACAAAATACCTCCAAAAGACAAACGGGCAATTCAAGATCTCCACGGAGGTTGCGAGATGAATCCTCCGAAATGGAGCTATCCGAGGGCTCTGTGGAAGTCCATAGAGTCAGGTTAGACTCGGAGGCCAATAGACCTCAGACTCTGGAACTCACAACACAGATGCCTATGGAAGTGAGTAGTTCCTTCCAGTTTGAAGAGGAGGAACAATAGGGCAATGGGGATGGGTCAGATAACAGCTTGCCACAGATGACCCCCTCACACTCGGGTTCAGAGTCAGAGCCAGAGAGCACTTCTTAGCAGAAAGAGGTCTAGTCCCAACCCCCAACTGACTACAGATGGTGCATCCCTGGGATAAAGGAAATGTATGACCAAGGGTTGGAGCTTAAGGGGCAAGGCAAGCCGATTCGCCAATTTCACGAGGAGTCCCGACTGAATGCCTCAGGTTTAGATAGAGTACCCGGATTGGATGTTGGGTTAGATGAGCATGGACAATGATGGACGGCATAATAGTTATGAAAATATGCCCTTACATAGTTCGTGAGTTCTTACAGCATACCTTGCGACACTTTGTCGGGGGTCGCTGAAGAATAAAAGACCAATTGAGCAGCCGAGGAAATGGGTGGTAACAGTCCGGGAGAGGAGAGTTGACATCTCAAAGGAGATGATCCGATGAGTGCAGTTTGATCCTACTTATACATCCCCTCAGTACACCATGGAGTACGATAGTTGTATAAGAAGATGATGACCATGGTGATTGGTAGGACATCAAGGCTAGGATGGAGCTTCTACAGTGGATCTCTAGTCAGAGTTATGAGGACAGTGTTGGGCCGACATGGGTCACTAACCACGCAGATCCTATATTAAAAGCCCACCTCTCATTCTGGGCCAAGTTCTGGTGGTCCATTATCCATTGGCGTATTAGACCAACTTTTATGGATAATGTGATCACCCTCGAGAGAGATGTATTATTGGCTAGCGTTCTAGTGGTTATGCTATAGATTGGGCCCAGATCATTCGGAGAAGATTCACGAGGTTGCAGCTCGGACGAGCACCTCACTACCGTTTCCAGTTTTGATTCAACAACCATGTAGTGCAGCAAGTGTTCCTATTAACGCTCACCAGGACCCTCATGTAGAGGCCACACGTACTATGGATCCTAGCCTGATAAAGGCTGATAAGAACCCAGTGGCCTTACCATGAGCAGCTCCTCCAGCTATCCTAGAGCCATTCCCGATAGAGCCACAGACTACAGGTTCACCTCCAGCTACTACCGACACTACTCCGGCTACTACAGAGCCCACACGTGCGGTTGAGATCGAGTCTACACCATCCTCTAACACTCCAGCACCAGCAACACCTTCTTCACAAGTTGACCCTATTTTCTCTACTGTTGTTTTTCAAGCTTTATTGTGCAGGGTGACTGTAGTAGAGGGCAGGCTGCGTGAGCTATCAGTGCGGGTCCAGCCATTGATTGATCAGACTGTTTGGGACTCTGAGGAGAGGGTGAAGGAGTTTACCCGAGATTTAGTTAATGATATAGTCCGAGCAATGGACACCAGGGTCAATGCATTTGAGGCTAGAGTCCACAAGAGGGTTGAGGGATCTAGGCTTGCCGACGCGAGTGTAGTTACTAAGGAGTTGGCCAAATTCAAGGCTGACTTGTTATAGATGTTGGTAGCCCCTGTTCCAGCCCCAGAGGTAACACCGGTAGGTGATGAGGCATTTGATTGGCTCACCGACCATCCAGATACCTATTGGAAGAGGCCACTTGATCAGAGTGATGACCCAGAGCCAACCCGAATAAGCCGAGATAAGAGGAGGAGCCCATACCTGAGGAGGTAGTGCAAGAGTCTCTTTTATTGGTAGCTATTCAGAGAGAGCGAGCACAACACACACCAGCTGAAGAGGGTACTTCCGGTATGGCTATAGAGGAGAGGCAGCCCCAGACCCTGCAGATTAGCCAGAAACTGGTGCTTGATTCACCATGATGTTAGAGTTTTTTTGACCCCAGTTCTCATTTTCTTATGTTGGTTACTTTGTTCTTTGTTCCCTTTTCAGACAATATTTTTATTATGTTGGTTTTTGGTTGTGTTTAAATTTTCTTATATTGGATGTTATCTTGACTTATATTTTGGATGTTAATTTTTGATTTTTAATAAATGTACGTACATATTTTTATGTTATTGTGTTTAGTTTTTTCTTTTATGTTTTTACTTAGAGGACAAAGTATCATCTTTTGGTAGGGTGGTGGAGTTATGGATTACAGAAAAGTCTGAGTAGCCTCATCCATGATGTCCTATTTTTGATTCCAAGGTTTTCTTGCTGTGCTTCTTTTTCCTTCTGGATACTTACTTTTCTATTGAACTGGCATATTTAGGTAGTGTAGGTGATGGATATATTCATAGTAGTGGTATCTATTGGCATATACATAAATTTTAGATTTGTTTTCAATGTTTTGATGAAAAACTGGGTACCCTTAAAATTTTTGAGGCTGTGATTATGGATGCATTCATACATTTTTGAGCATCTGGCAATGTTTGTTCTAATTTGTGAAGGTAAGCTGAGACTGAAAGCATGACCTGTGAGTTTATACTTGATTGTGGATGCAATTGTTATGTGTGCTGTGAGGTATTTTGCTGCATTCACGCAACTTGTATAGACCCAAAAATTGCCTTGTTACTCTAAAGTTGGTTTGGTGATGTTGTGGATATGGAAAGGATCTTAGGCTTTTGTTCCTTGAGTGAAACCACTTTTACCCTAAATGACCCACCAGATGAATGAGTGAATCCCTTTTTCCAAACTTTTGAGCTTATCATGTACTCATTCTTTCTTACTTGCTATCTTAACATTGTTTGATGAAATGCCTTGATATTGGCCCTGGTCTATCCTAGAACATGTGAACCTTGATTGAGGCCAAAGGCCTAAGTTGAGGGTGGCTGTTAGTGGCTCTAATTTGAGGCATAGATATTGTGTACTTCACCTGAGGCTAAAAACCTAAGTTGAGGGTGACCCTTGTAGTGGCAAAGTAATAATAATAAGGTGGTTAGTTGGGAAATCAAGAAAAAAATGAAAAAGCATGAATAGAGTGAAGAAAAAGAAAAAAAAGTGCCTTGAGTTGAGGAAAAATAACAAAAATGAGTCTGAAATCGAGGTACAATTGAAAAAGAGAAAGAAAGCACTTGAGAAAAGTTTGAAATAAGAGAATAAGAGTGGAGTGATTAAAAATGGGTTAGATTATGAAAGCAAAAATGGTTGGTAAACATGGTTCAAGGATAGCATTTAGTCACTACTTGCCCAAAATACCATACCAAAGCACCCTGAACCTATGTTACAAGCCTATAAGTCCTAAAGTGCTCCAACTCCGCTTAATGACCAAGCCAGAATATGAGTATAGAGGCAAGTCTATAGTGTTAGTCAGTATGTATTGAATTTCAATTGTGAGAGTGAGAATGCTTCCTCACTCCCTGTATTCTAAATACTTTTGAGTCAGTGTGAGGGAATTCTTTCCAGTGAGGGCATTTGCACTACTTGAGTAGAATATGACTATATCAACGATTATGGATGGTTGATGCTCCTTAGATTGTCATAGTTAGATTGTCAGGTCTCTCATTATGTTTCTGTTTGCTTAATAACCTTGCAATCCTGTTTTGAAAACAGTAGTTGAGTACCCGAATCAAAGGAGCTGTTGTATATGTCATTAGTATAGTTGCTATGTATTTCTCTTTGTCGGCGTAGATTGAGTCATTGCTTGAGGACAAGCAACAATTGTAAGTTGAGGGTGTTGATATGCTGTCAAAATACAACACATTTGGTACCTGAAACAATGATTTTGTAAGTTCTTAAAGTGAGTTTTTATGATTTTGATGTGTTTTGTGTTAATCTTATAGAAAAGTTAGGTTGGCATGATTTTGAAACAAAGTTGTAGATTTTGCAGAAGCATAGGCCTCACGAGCCCACCTACGAGTCGTCGATTGTGTTGTAGCAAGAATCAGAGACCAAAAATCAGAAATCTTACAAGTGAAGGTCACCCCTACGAAGCCAGCCTACGAGTCATAAGACACACTACGACTCGTATAGGTGGACTCGCAGCAAGAATCAAAGAGCCAAAATGTTGGACCAAAAACTGAAGACCAAGACTATCAAACAAACATACGAGTTGTAGACCAAGCAACAACTTGTACCTATGGGCCGTACCAGTTCAGTCCAAGATGCCAAGAACTTGATACGAGACCCCAACTATGACCGTTAGGTTATCCTATGAGACATAACTGTAAGATTTATCAGCTGTCATCTGTTTTTCTATGTAGATTTTAGGGTTATTTTGTAAATACTTTATATGTCTAAGTTAGGTTTTTGAGGAAGAGTTCGACTAATAGATATTTCACAATTACATTTTGAAGCTTTTTTTAGGTTTTTAGGGTAGATTATTGTTCTCTATTGGAAAACCCATTTTGGGGATTGCAAGTCTTGCCTTGTACTCATTATTGATCAATCAAGCTTGTGGGTTTGTAACTTTGGTGCCTATCTCCTTCATTGTTATTGGTGAAACTCTCAACTGTGTTTATTATATACATTCTTGTGTGTTTTGCTTTAGCCATGAGTAGCTAAGCACCCACAAGTTGGGGTTGTGGGAACCATGGGTAATTGACTTGAAATAACCTAGTTTTCTTGCATTTCTATGATTGGGGTTTTGCATGTATTATCTATTTCCCATCATTTTTATTGTTGTTTGGTGGTGGCCAATACCAAACCTTGCCTACTATCACGATCCCAACCAAGGTGTCATGTATAGGAAAAAGGTAGTAGATGACAGAATACAATAGATGTGTTCTCATCTAATCAACCAAACCTAACCAAGGGGAGGTTGACTGGGACAATTGATAGCGGTTAGTTGGCATGCCATGGTGGACGACCAAACGCCATGGTGAAATTTGACCTTCACCTTCATAAGAGGGCTATAAGAACCTAAGTTACTGCTCTGTATGCGAGTCACCAATTATAGTTATGTATCTAGGATAATCAAGTTGACGAACCATGGGGAACACAATTCCCAAGTTGTTCACAAAATTGAGTGTTTCCTTGCGTTATAGTTAGTGTTTCTTTTAGTTTGTTTTTGAATCACAACCCCCCCTCCCGCATTTAGAGACTGTATTCATAAATACTGGAAATGAATAGTAGTGAAATCTTGTAGTCAAGTCCTGTATTTCTTGTGGATTCGACCCTAACCTCAGTTAGATTAATTACTGATAGCGATCACTTTCTTATTGGAGCATGACCATCATCAACCCCGCTTTGTTGGAATTGAAGGCATTGTTAAAAGATGGTAACGTGGAGGTTTTCTCCCAAGGGGGAGACGGTTCCCTTAGGTACCAAGGTAGGTTGTGTGTTCCTTGTGTTAATAGCTTGAAGGAAAAGATTCTTGATGAGGCTAATCTTTCTTCTTACTCTATTCACCCCAACTCCACTAAGATGTATAGGGATTTGAGAGAGATGTATTGGTAGGGAGGCATGAAGAGGGACATTGCCAAATTTGTTTCCTGTTGCCATAGTTGTTAACAAGTTAAAACCAAACATCAAAGGCTGGGTGACCTAACCCAAGACACAAAGATTCCTACTTGGAAGTGCGAAGAGATTAATATGGATTTTGTGGTTAGGTTGCCCAAGACTAGAAAAGGTTTTAATTCCATATGGGTTGTGGTTGATAGGATGACAAAACCAGCTCAGTTTCTACTAGTTAAGATTACACATGGGGCTAAAGATTATGCTAGGTTTGTACATTCATGACTTGGTGAGGTTGCATGAGGTTTCTTTGTCCATTATATCGAATCGTGGTGCACTATCTTGGTGAGGTTGCATGAGGTTTCTTTGTCCATTATATCGAATCGTGGTGCACTATACACTTTCACACTTTTGGAGATCTTTCCAAAAAGGTCTTGGAGCCAAGGTAAAGCTTAGTACGACCTTCCACCCTCAAACAGATGGCCAAGCCAAAAGAACTATCCAAACACTTGAGAACATGCTTGGGGATTATGTATTGGAGCTTAAGGATAATTGGGATGATCACCTTCCATTGATTGAGTTTGCATATAACAATAGCTATCATTCTAGCATCGATATGGCTCCTTTGGAGGTCCTCTATGGTAGACGTTGTAGATTATCAGTTGGGTGGTTTGAGGTTGGAGAGGTAGCTTTGTTAGGACCAGATCTGGTTATGGAGGCTCTTGAAAAGGTTATCATGATTAGATAAAGTTCAAAATTGGCCCAAAGTCGCCAAAAGACTTATGCCGATGTGAGGGGAAGGGATCTTGAAGTTAAGGTTAGTGATTGGGTTTATTTGAAGGTGTCACCCATAAAGGATGTGGTACATTTTGGTAAGAAGGGCAAATTAAGCCCTAGATATGTGGGTCCTTATAGGATGATGAGAAGGATTAGTAAGGTGGCCTACGAGTTGGATTTGCCTAGAGAAATAAAATTCGTTCATCCAGTCTTTCATGTGTTTATGTTGAGGAATTGTGTGGATGATCCTAATGTTATTGTGCCTCTTGTTGTTGTGGGAGTAGTTGAAGAAAACTTGACATATGAAGAAGTTCCAATAGAGATCTATGATAGGAAAGTGAAGAGGTTGAGGAACACGGAAGTTGCTTCCTTTAAGGTCCTTTGGAGGAACCAACAAGTCGAAGGTGCTAATTGGAAGGCCGAAGCGGATAAGCAATAGTGATACCCTTATCTTATTCATTTCTCTCAAGCCTAAGGTATTGATCTTACTGCTTTATATTATCTCAAGTCTTAAGTTCAACCCTTATGTCATTGCATACATTCATGTTTAAATTGACAAGTTCATGATGATTTTACACTTATTGAGATTTTTGAAATGATGTTTAAGTGCATTGTTGCATCCTTATGTGGGCTGAAATTGTCATGTTTGAACCTCTCATATATATTTCTTTTACATTCAGGGAAGAATATTCCCAAAGGGAGATATTGAAACGACCAAAAATGCCCGAAAATATGCCTCGAAAGTGTCCGAAATCGTAATTTTCATATATCTCAAAATTCGTGCGTGATATCGAAATCTAACTTCATATTCTTGATCATAGGGTCAAATTGAGTGGAACATGGCTCTAATCCTGATTTAAGAGAAATCGTATCAAAATTGAAAAATCGCAAAATGCGATTTCTAGTGAGGTTTCGCGCCCAAGGCGCAATGCGCTAAGGGCGCGCCTCAGTTCATTTCGTGTGCTGTTTTCCAAGCTCGTTCCAAGACTTTTGGATCTTGGGCCTCAGTGTTCCCAAACATGAAAATACCTATACTTAGTCATATTTCACCCTCATATCATTCATAACATTCCCCAATACTCACTCAAACACTTAGACAAATATTTCACTCCTAAATTCAAGTCCCAAAACTCATCTGGATCTTAAAGCTTTCATTCAATCTTCAAGTCTCCATCTCTAATCTTCATCAAGTTATTCTCCAAAGCTAAGGTATGTGGGTTTGTTTAGTGGGTTTGTTTCATCCATGATACCCAAGATCTTTTTTTTACCTAAAATTGCATGATTTAGAGTTGATTTAGTCATGGGTCTTATCTATTATGAAATTCATTGCACACTATGTTGGGGTCTATGAAATGGTGATTGTTTTAGCATATTTTAAGCTATGAATCTAAGATCTAATGTGAGATTTGATGGAGTTCGATATATATTGCTTAAGAGTGTTACAATGTATCTATTGATGGTTTTACATTGAATTTTCTAGAATGATTTTACTCTTGAATTACATGATTTTACACTATCAATACACACCCGCCAAGTTATTGATGAAATGTTCGGTTATTATTTCTTGTGGAAGTGAAGGACCAATGCATGTCTTATGAGTTGAATGACTTTATGATGATGGAAGTGTGTTGTATATATGTTAACTTCATGATGAACTTCTAAAGTGTTGTGAGTCGACCAAGCCTAGCTTGGGGGCTTGTAGGCCAGGGTAACCACATCAAGGGGTTGGTACCCTTGTTGCCTAGTGGGGGGTAGTAGGCCCGTATAACCACATCGAGGGATTGGTATCCTGGTTGCCTAGTACAGGGTATAGTAGGCCTATAGAACCATATTGTGGGGTTGGTACCTCATTAACCACATCGAGGGGTTTGTACCTTGGTTGCCTAGTACGAGGAGTAGTAGGCCTGTATAACCATATTGAGGGGTTGGTACCTCGTTAACCATATCGAGGGATTTCTACCTTGATTGCCTATATTGATGGTCGCTTGCCACACATGTACTGTGTTCTATATAAGTATGTTTTACTTCAAACATCATTCATACATGCCATATTGCTATATGCTTAACCATTGCCTTGCTATACATTTTGCTTATGGTGCCTATCACTTGTTGTATTGCATTCTACATACTTAGCACATTCAAGCATACTAATGCATACTCTTACCTACATAATATTTCCATGTAGGAACCGGAGCCCCACTTGATCATCCTCCTCAACGTGGCTAGTATGACTTCTCTCAAGATCTCTGGTGAGTCCTTCACTTCAGGAACGATGTTTATAATCTCATACTATGTTCAAAGACTATATTTTTTTATGCATATGTTGACTATGAGGGTGAGCCTCGTAGCTTATCTTGTCCCTTGCTAAGTATCTAAGTTTTAGAGGTGTTATTTGATATGTTTTGTATTATGCTATGAGCTTTGACTCTCTCTTGACTCTTGATGATTATGATATGGAAGTTGTCCCTTTGCCCCGTTATACCTATTTAGTATCTCTTGATGTATTTTATTGCTTCCTCGACCAAGGATGTGTAAGGATATGTTAAGAGGCTTATTTGGTGTACTTTCGGGTTCCCCATATGTCGTGTCACGTTTAGGACCTAGGCTTGGGTCGTGACAGTATGACATGTGTGGAACATAGTGTCTATTGCCCTTATTGACTCTACGCTATTTTGTACTTTTACCCTACCAACACTAATATTTTCAACTCATAGATCCCATTTTCCTATTTCAAACACTTTTGAGTGCCTTATTCTAATTTTTTAGCTCATTGCCTTTGATTTTTCTCAATTCTTTTTCTTTTTAGCTCACAACTTAGGTATACATTTATTTTTCTCGCACCCACATCATATTTTTCCTTCTTTTATTGCATCACTATGCTTCCTTCCCCCTTTTTTGTGGCTTCTTGGCAACAACCACCCTCAACTTAGGCTTTTCGCCTAAGTTGGCATAATATCCAACCTATGAATCTGGGCCACTTTTGATAGTCACCCCTCAACTTAGGCTTTTAGCTTGAGTTGAAGTGCACAATATTCAAGGAGGAACCAGGGACGATTTCAAGATTACACAGACAAAAAAGTTTGGTTACTTAGGTATTTACAAAGAAAGTGTATATGGACGGCTCAAACATTAGGAACAAGGGATACATAATGTATTTGGTTGATTATTTTAGGCTAAGCGGACAAATTTGAGCAATGACCTATGATCCTTTCCTTATTAACTAACCTATAGTCTCAGTCAGAGTAACCGAGAAAGTTCTTAATTGAAACAAAGTATAACAATCATCCGATAACACTCACACACACTTAGCCACTGAATATATTATCAATATAGAGTCTAAGATCATGCTTTTTATCACACTTAAGTCCCAACATGTTAGAACAAACACTGTCAATCACTGAATCAACAAGGTTGTCATCACAACTACCTAACAATACATCATCAATCATAAAAATAGGTGGGCATCATTTTTCAACAAAACTAACATATGCCACCATTATCAGTACAATCTGCTACTAGTACTACTTGCACATAATAAACATACCAGTTGAACAGAAAATAAACGCCCTTATGGAAAGAATATAGGTAGGAAAATCCCCACATACTTATAAATTGGGATAGATATAGTCCTTGATTACTTATCGAAAAATATTTGCATTGTCCTCAATACAATAAAATAAACCAGTAGGCGGATTTGGTCAGGGAGATGCAGAAATTTCGTTTCCTTCCTTATCAAAGAAGGGCCCACGGGGATTATTTATTGAAAAAGGGGGAGTGAGTGAGGGGGGGGGAGGGGACATAACATTGGGGTTAAAAAGACACATACCTAGGCACCTAAGTGCCAATGTCTATCTGTGTCTCACCATGCATAGCCTGCTGGGTGGTCTACACAATTATGGCTGCATATCCAGAGGGCCCAACATCTTTGACCAACTCCTACTCCCCTTTCTACCGCTCCAACTCATCCACAACAAAGGCCTGTCTAGTGGCCTCAATTGCTCACTCTCCATTTTGCAGTATCTGGTGGCCTTAAACTGCTCACTCTCTATTCTTGCAGCATCTTGTCTGATGGCCTTAGGATTGTCATCATCATCATAGTGTTAGTAGCTCATCAACAAATAGATCTACCACTTCGAAAGTATTGGCAGTAATGGGAATCACCAATTTGTGTGGAAGACACTATTCTCACATATACGCAGAGCTGCTTGATGTCCATCTAGATGGTTTCATATCAAGAGTCTAGGTTAATTTGAGGATCTGCACAACTCACCTCTCGAATGCATCTACACGGCCATGAAATTATGCAAGTCTCTCCTCAATAGCGGCCATGAAATGCGCCTATGTAAACTCCTCAGACTTTCTATGGCCTTGCAAACCCAAGGCCATATCTACTGCAGTAACTGAGTCAACTAGGACTCAGTGAGAACCTATCGCTATATTAAAGTTTGAATAGAGTCTATAGACATGTATACTATGCCTATGGTGGGAAGACGTGTAGATACGACCTCTAGTACAGTAGTTAAGTAGTAGTGGGCTTCATCTCATCCCTAGTATTAGTTTGTAGGGTCTTCTCATTCTCTATAACAACAGTAGCGGAGGAAAAGGGCTTAGGCAATGGTGACTTGGAAAATATCACTTGTAGTCGGACAGGAGGATGCAATACTCGCTAAATAGCCACTGGATTTTCATTAGGCTTGATCAGACTAGCGTCATGATTCCTCTGAACCTCAATAATCATATCAACATTAGGCACGATCTCCGCCCCTGCCCCTATGCATAGGCTATGAATCAAACACAGAAATGACATTGATGTGGACCTCTTCAAAGCATTCTCGTGAATATGCATAGTCTATGCATCAAACACAGGAATGACATTGATATGGATCTCTTTCAAGCAATCTCGTGATCTCCTATGCTATGTAACGAGCAAAATCTATATCATAAACAACAGTGATGATAAAAACCACAATCGAGTGGTTTGGTTTCAAACTATTATACATCTGGGTCAGCCAGATTTGCGAATGTACACAGCCCACCAAAACTTGCTAGTGAAGCCTTCACTACTGGAGCTAAACTAGATATCCAGTCAGGGTTCTAGGCATGCTCTACTATGTGATCGGTAATCCAGTACATCATAAGATCTTTTCGGGTTGTATCTCCCATCAGTGCTCTGTCCCAGAATCCAGTACATCATAAGATCCTTTTGGGCTGTATCTTCCATCAATGCTCTGTTCCTGATCTATCCCAATATGTAATCATACTCTGTTGTGGTCATAGGGGCCTATTTCTTGGGACCAAATAAAAATCTACAGATGGTGGCCTCAGATATATCAATGGTGACTCTGCGCACCATCGTTTGTGTCAGCTAGGGCTCTGCTAGAGGCTTCCCGTTCTTTAGGGTCACCTTGTGATGGTAGCAGCATATGACGCATAGAACTCTCGAACTATTACTAAGAACTACTTCCCGGATGGGGTTGGTAATAACTCCAAATGGTACTAGGCCATGGTGTCTCAGTGCATGGGAGCACTATCAAATCCGAAAGTCACAATCCTTGGCTCCTCATATAGAGTATGGGCCTGGCGACCCCATGTCGTGCCATAGAGTGTGCTCTCTCTATATGTCTTGCATACCCTGGACACACCATAATCTCGTCAATCTAACTATAGGGGCTAGTAGTAGGTTAGACTTCATAGACTCTGATCTGGACTCCTTACCTGACCCGGATATATCACTATCTCTGGAACCTGGCCTAGACCCCTCTCTGAGTTTATCATCTGGATCAAGCTGCTCTGCTATGCACCTCCCTCGTTAGACTAGGTAGACCGAGCAACTATGGCCTATGTCTGGGCTGGCACTATCTATCTAGATTTCGCCCTAGTATGTTGTCTCTCAGCGACCTCATTTGGCTGGACTTTGAGTACTTCTAAAGATCCATTGGGCATGACACTAGCCTCGGAGTCGATAGGCTCATCATAAAGTCAGTCCCACGTGGCCTGTATATCATCTCTCTTGGGATGGGGAGCCATAGTACGTAAAAACACCAAAATAAAAGCATACATAAGTCATACGAATTCAGAAAGGAATAACAAAGTTAACAAAAATGTTCACAGAAGGACCTATGAAGGCTCACTTATGGGTTGTAGGGTAAACGAAGGGACGTAAAAGACCTTCTTAGGAAACAAGGCACAGTAAAATTTGGCTACTAGAAGTGTACATAGAAACCCAGTCACAACTCGTAGCATGGGTTACGAGTCATAGGTACCACATATGAAATCACTCCATGTACACATGCAATTAATGAACACTATTTATGGGTTGTAATATGGACTACAACTCGTAAATAGGTTTGTCTGGTAACATCCTAGGAAAAGCCAAGTTGTTGGTATCTACATACGAGGGGAAACTATCGTCCATGGACTAATCCATGAGTTATAGAAGACCTTTGTACTTTTGCAAAACAGTAACCTAACTTTTTTAAGTTTACCATTTGACTCCATTATGTCAATATATACTAAAATTTCAGCTAGGTCTCAATCAAATTGGAATTAAACGATTATTAAGCCCAATGACTAAGACTCATTAAGAGGGAACACAAAATTAAATAATGCTGAATCAATGACACTCAAACCAAGTCAAATAATCCCAACATGTGTTTGATACATTCCAATTCAACCAGAACACATGCATACAAATTACCACCAACCGACCTAAAATCGAAACACAGGCAATTCACTTCCTATTCTTCAACCATTGATCCCATCAAATGCATGTAATCATTGGGACTACCACTATTAAATTAATATTATCATCCCATTATTTAATTCATGCACTACCTGATCGATTTTAACAAGATAATGCCATATCAGTTAGACAATCAGGGAATGTATAATTTCAAACAATGATAAGCATATCAATTTACTTATTTCAAGATTGACAAATGCAGTCAGATAGTGATAACCACATGGCACACTCGATTCTCAGGCAACACTACCCATTAGGGGTAAGAAAAATCATAAAATCATCCTCATTAGTTTCTCAAATCAATAACATACCTTTTTATTGGCAAAAATCAAAATTCAGGATAAGCACATACCTAATTAGAAAGAACAAGTCTGAGAAACTAGCAAAAATATCGAAGAAATAGAAGCCCTAGGTGTGCCAAAATAGTGATTCCGTTATCCTAAAGTGGCCGAAAACTCAGTGGAAAATATAGTGGTATGAGAAAAGTGGTCGGAATTTGGGGACGGAGGGTAGGGCTTGGGTATGCTTTGTAAATAGGATGAAAATAAGAGATAATTTGATTTTATCCCTCTTTTATTCAGCTGACCAGATAAGGTTTAAGTGGGGTTCTAATTTCACGAAACCCCGATTATGGGCCGTAACACTTTCTACGGCGCGTAGGTTGGGTTCGTAAGTGTGTTCAACACTTAGTAAAATTTCAGAATCTTACCTAGAGTCCATAAAGCCCATTCACGGCCTATCATTTAATCTATGGGCCATAAAGTTGGCTCGTAGACTGGCATGCATAAATTTTTGCTCGCTATAAATGGTTCTACGAGTCAGTTTACAGGTTGTGGTGTAAATCATGACTCGCAAAACCAGTCGTAGAACAAACGTTTCTCACTTTTTGTATTGGTTTGTTGACTTAACCCTATTCCTGCATATTCTCACCAAAATAAACTGTTACCCTATAATTTTCTAGTCTGTGAGTCCAAAATTACAACCAAAAAATGAAAAATTAAACATCTATGAGTCCAAAATGTAAAATTAACAAGAATACATAAGAATTATAACAAATATCTTGGGTTGCCTCCCAAGTAGCATCTGATTTATTATCGCGACATGCCGTAGACAGCTTGACTACTCAGATTTCACCAAGTGCCCATGCTTTCAGTGTCTGGACCTCCTCAACATTGCCAAAGTATGGTTTGATTTTTTGGACATTCACTTTGAACCTCATGCCATTCATCATCTCTAACTCAACGTCCCTATGGTGGAAGCCATGTGTAACTTTGATAGGTTCCATCTATTTAGACTTGAGTTTTCCAGGAAACAACTTCAACCTTGAGTTATATAGTAAAACTAAATCTCCTGGTGCGAACTTGAGATGATCAATGCGATGACCTTGATACAATTTCATCCTCTGCTTGTTCAGGGTTGAGCTCTCATATTCCCTCAAACAAAACTCATCAACTTCCCTAAGTTGGCTGAGCCTTGATTTTGCAACATCATTCCAATCCAGATTCATCTTCTTGAGTGCCTACATCGCCTTGTGCTCAAGCTCTACACGTAAGTGACAAGATTTACCAAAAATAAATTGGTAAGGAGACATACCTATGGGAGTCTTGAATGTTGTCCAATATGCCCATAATGCATCATCAAGTTTTTGTGACCAATCAGTCCAGTTTGCATTCATAGTTTTGGATAGAATCTATTTAATCTCCCTATTAGACATCTCAACTTAACGACTCATCTATGGATATTAAGGTGTTTCCACTACATATTTCACCCTATATTTTTCATAAGATCTTTGAAAAACCTATTGCAAAGATGGGAACCTCCATTGTTGATGATTGATCGAGGAGTACCAAACCAAGAGAAAATATTTCTTTTGAGGAATGTTCTGACACTTTTACCATCATTATTGGGAAGCGCAATTGCCTCCACCCATTTTAGACATAGTCCCCCAGCAACCAAGATGTATTTGTTCCCATAAGAACCAACAAACGGTCCCATGAAGTCCTCAACCCAAACACCACATAAGTCGATCACCATAATGGGATTTATAAGAAGCTCATACTTGCAGGAAATGCCACCTTCTCTCTGGAATCTATCACAAGCCTTATCATAGTGATGGGTATCTTGGTAGATGGTTGGCCAATAGTAGCCATACTGCAAGATCTTCTGTGCTGTTTGAATTCCATTATGATGCCCACCGACTAAGGATGAATGATAAGCCTCCAAAATGTTCATCATCTCCACCTTAGGAGCACAATAATAAATAATGCCATCTGCATAGACATGATACAAATATGGATCATCCTAAAAAAAATTTCTCACATCAGACATAAATTTACGATGCTGGTGAGAAGTCCAGTCTAGTGGCAAAACATCACTAACTAAGTAGTTCGCATTAGTCTATGAACTATGGTACCAAATTATGAGATGCTGCCAATACTATCTCATCAAGGAATGAATCACAATCTCCACCTCATCGTTAAACTTTGCCATGGTCTCGTCCTCAAGTCTGGGTAGGTTGTCTGCAACTTAATTTTTTGTGCCCTTCTTGTCAATCAACTCAAAATCAAACTCTTGAAGAAGAAGTACCCTTCAAATCAATCTTAGTTTTTCATCCTTATTTACCATCAAATACGCAATGTTGAATGGTTAGTATCTACAACAACTTTGGTCCCTAAAAGATAAGATCTTAACTTCTCGAGCGCAAAGACCACTACAATTAACTCCTGCTCAGTGACTATGTAATATTTTTATGCTGCATTTAGGGCTTTGCTGGCATAATAGATAGGATGAGGAATCTTCTCTCTTTTCTGTCCCAACACTACGCCAAATGCAACCTCACTTGCATCACACATAGTTTTAAAGGGCTGAGTCCAATCTGGAGCAGCTATAATAAGCGTCGATATCAACCTCTACTTCAATCCTTCAAATACTTTCATATATGCATCATTAAAAATGAACTTAGCATCCTTCTCAAATATCTTACATGATGGATGTGCAATCTTCGAAAGTCCATTATGAATCGTCTTAGAAGTCTACATGTCCCAAGAAACTTCTCACACTTTTAATACAGATAGGTGAAGGAAGCTTCTCAATACCCTCAACTTTGGCTTCTATCAACCTCTATGCCATTGTTGGAGATTTGGTGTCCCAACACAATTCCTTCCTTCACAATGAAAGTGACACTTTTCCTAATTCATCACTAGATGGCATTCTTCACACCTTCGAAGCACATCATGTAAATGCCTCAAGAAATCCTTGAATGAATTTCCAACCAAGCTGAAGTCATCCATAAACACCTCAATAGTGTCCTCCACTATGTTTGAGAAGATAGACATCATGCATCTATGGAATGTGGCTGGCGCATTACATAAGTCGAACGACATCCACTTGAATGCGAAGGTGCCATAAGGGCATATAAAAGTTGTCTTCTCTTGGACCTCTGGATAAATAGAAAGCTGATTGTAACTCGAATAACCATCAAGAAAATAGTTCCAGCCTTTACCTTCCAAGCGATTTAACATATGGTCCACGAATGACATAGGGAAGTGTCCTTTCTCTGCCAATGCATTGGGTTTGCAATTGTCCATGCAAAACCTCCAACATGTGACTGGCCTCATGGGAATCAACTCATTGTTAGCATTTGTACTACACTGATACCTCCCTTCTTTGACTCACCCAATTACTGTCAGCATCAGATATATCACACTTGCATCTAACCACTTAATGATTTCTTTGCTCATAACCTTTTGGATTGCTAGGTTGACACATATTTGGTCTTCAATATCAGCTTATAATCCTTGACCAGTTGAATCTTGTGAGTGCATATGCCAGGTGGTACACCAATGATGTCCACATTTGTCTATCTAATAGCCTTTTTTAATTGCTTGAGTATTAAAACTAATACTCCCACTTATTCGTCATTATGATCTGTGGTAACAATAACAAGAAAAGTATTATTAGTACCCAAAAACATATGCCTCAGATGGGCTAGAAGATCCTTTAATTCCAATATTGGTGGCTCCTCAATGGATTTTTTAGTAGGTGGGGACTCGTAATTCTTCAAATCCAACTCAAGCTTGAATTTGTGCCTATGATAAACATGTGTTCCAAGTGCATTAACTATCTTATCATAGTCTAGAGTGCCATCACTCTCAATGTTCATCAACACAACATCAAAAGTTTTGACACCTAATCTTTCGTCAAGTGGTACATCCAGATGTACTTCATCAATACTCTAAATAATGAAGACTACTTTTAGATTATCAGGTCTTTTCCTTGACTAGCTGATATTGAAGACAACTTCTTCGTTATTCAATCTAAACTTAAGTTGACCTAACTTCATGTCCGCTAGTGCTCGCCCAGTGACCAGGAAAGGTCTTTCCAAGATAATTGAGATGTTGAAGTCAACTTCATAATCGAGTATTATAAAGTCTGCGAGGAATATGAAATCCTCAACTTAGACTAGCATAGAATAGAGCATCCCCACAGGCTTCTTCACAGTCCTATCTGCCATCAACAACCATATTGTGGTCGATGTGGCAGCTCCTAAGCCCAACTTCTTGAATACTGCAAGAGGCATTAAGTTTATGCTGGCTCCCAAATCGTATAATGCCTTTGCAAAGTTGAAGACTTCGATGGTGCAAGGTATGGTGAATGCTCCAAGATCCTCCCTTTTATGCAACCTTGTAGCAATAGCTCCACAATGGTATAGATCATGAGTAAGATCCTGGCTTATAGTCCTCTTCTTGGTCATAAGATTCTACATAAACTTGGCATACCTGGGAATTTGGTCTAATTCATCAACAAGAGGGAGATTAATAGATATCTATTTCAACATGGAGATGAAGTTCTGAAACTTCCCCTCTTCTTCCTTCTTCTTGAGTCTCTGAGGAAAAGGTGGTGGAGGCCTAGGTATGGGTTTTAACTTTCTTAGTATGATCACTTCATTGCTCACCCTATCCTTGCCTTTTTCATCCCTCGCCCCCCATATGCTTGCTTTCTACCATTTTCTCACAAACCACATCATCCTTGCATTGGTAGGTCGATCGTCTACTTGCAACCACTTATACTCACTTCCATGCACTACCCATTATTCTTTGGATTTTGCACTGTTACTTGGCAATGTACTCTTCTGACACTGGTTCAACTTTGTAGAAATCTAACCTAATTATTTATCCAACCTCTTAATAGCCACATGATGAGACTCAATCTTCTATTTAATACCTGATATGATAGCTTTCATCTCCTACAAAGTCTTATCTTTGGCGTCAACCTTCTTTGACAACTTGTCAAACTTCTCCTCAATCCTCAAACTACTAGCCCAGAATCATGATTATGTGGGCACATACAGACCATTTCTATACCCATATCTGTGACCCCAAACACTATCTCTATCTTGTCTCCTATTTCTTATTGTAGTAACCTCCTCAGTTGTTGTCCCTATGTGCATTTTCCCTATTACAGTTTCAACTTTGATTTCCTTGACCTTGGCACCAATAGGCCTGATTAGGACCTTGGGAGTTGGTTTGAAACCGCCCCCATCTGATTAGTCATAAAGCAAGTGTCCTCCTCATAATACAACTCCTCATACATGGGTGCACATGATGGTTGATGACTAACTGGATTTCCTCATTCCTAACTTTTCTTCATTAATAACCCTACATTAGTACTAATCCGCGCTAGCTTTTGCATCACTTCTTCATTAATCTTAGCCTGCTCTAAATTGTAATAATGGATAGGAATTCTTCATCATAGATTTGTCCCTTATACCACATGCCCGATTTATCTTTACCACTTTCTCTAGTTGATCAACCACAACAGGAAAAGGGCAATCCAAGAATGAGCCTCCAGTTATGGTGTCAGCCACAACTTTGCAATTGTCATCTAAAGCCCGATAGAAGATCTCCACCAAGGAATCATCAATAATCTTGTGGTCTAGAAAACTCCTTAAGAACTTTGTCAAGCTCTCTCATGTAATACTTATAGAATCACTAGGCAATTGGTTAAAGTTATTTATTTAATCTTTCAGCTTCAACTTCTTTTACCTCAAAACATACCTCTCCAAAAAGTCTTTCTACTTTTCTATCCATGTAGTGATAGAACCTGTGGAAGTTTGGATAACTATATTGTCACTTCACTTTTGAGATATAATGAGAACACATGGACCCAAATAACATCCATAGACAAATTTGGATTTCCAGTCATGCTCTTGCAGATGAAAATAACATTGTGTAGATGGTTTTGATAATCCTCTGATGGTAAGCCTGTGAACAACCGTCTATTCCGCAACATCTGAAGTAACTCACTCAATACGACAAACTCAGTATCCTCCAATAAAGGAGGTAACACAACAGCTCCGGTGATATCCATTGTTATAGGGTCAAGTCTGTATTGATTCCATGCATTAGCAGCTACTTGTAGATCTTGTGGTAGTGGATTCATATTATCAAGTGGTGTGGGTCTTGTTCATTATGATTAAGTGCAATATTTGCAGCATTATTTGTATTGTTCTGAGCTATTCTTCACAATGTTCTATAGATCAAATGGAGTCAGAGGAATGCCTCGACTACAAGTACTAGGCATACATTACACCTGTATGCTAAAAAGAAAAATAAACACAACAAAAATGTAAAGTAAGAAAAATAATATTAACTCACAAATAATTAAACTAATTTAAAAGTTGTATTCACCGGCAACGATGCCAAATTTGATCACACCCAAACTACTCCCAATTGAGATATAAGCGATCACTGTTCAAATAAAGAACCTAACAACAATTAGGGTCGATTCCAAGAAAAATAAGGTCTAGACTTAGAGTAACTAAAAGCAATTAGAATGAATTAATAAACTTATTTCCTAAAGGGGAGGGGTTATAAAATGCAATAAATAAACCTAAACTGGAATAAAACAATCAAGTGCGAGTGTTGTGAAATCAGTGAAAGAAGTAACTAGGGTATTGTGTTCTCCATTAATTCCAGTGTAGCAAGTTAGTCTTAAACTTTACTAGTGAATAGCATGTAGAATTGGTAAGTTATGTTCATCCTAACCCTTTGATCCAAGTATTAGACAAATTTCACCATGTAATTTGATCTATCCCTGAGGTGTGACTTTACTAACCCTTACCTTATCCAAGTACAACCATGCCTTGATCCATTCAGGTTGATTCGACGAGTGTAATCATGTTGAATCTTGTTATTTTATCTCTTTTACTATTCATTACCCCCTTGATCCAGTATGTAAGAATTAGGCAAGCTAAAGTTTGCAACTGCTAATAGACATTCAAAAGGAAGAGATAAATAATACATATATACACACTTTTCAAGGATTACCAATTATCCAAAATTTTACATCATTAGTTCTTCATAGTTCCCACAACCCTAGTTGTGGATTTAGCTACTCATGTTCGTTGTAAATGAAAGAATCATGGTATAGATTTGCATAAATAAATACTTACAATAATAAATTGAAGAACAAAAATTTTGAAATCTTCACAAAATTCACAATGTTATATCTCAAAAGTTATGTGAAAAGTAATCCACACGAATGAAGTAATAATCTCAAGTAATAAGTTATGGATGTTTTAATCGCTCTCTATGTATAAAACTACTAAAAACATATTTATAACTAGTGGAAATAACATCCTAAACAACATAGGAAAACTAGAATCGGGAACTCAAACAAACAGAGTTACGGGCTGTAGATGAAATCACAACCCATGACTGGCCTTTGTAGAATAGATTGATTAAAATCTTTCCCAAATATATAAACCTTTCCTATGGACCGTCTTCTGACTTACATCCCATAAGAGGTTTCGTCTTGTATCTCTTCAACAATTTTTCAAAATCTCTGATCCTCAAGGCACGAACTAGTGTACAACCCATGGGAGCCTTTGTTTGATAATGGTTCAACACTTATGCATATTCTTTTATCTTCAAAACATAGACAGGTATATGGGCCGTCAAATGATCTATGACCCGTTTGGTAACATATATCTTCAGCTTTTGAAAATCATCCTTTCACTAGATCTTGCCCACGAAACTGATCAACAGCTCGTGGAGTGAACTACGGCCCATAGAAGGCCTTGTGATACTTAAAATTCTACAATCTACATAACTTAGCCCAAAAACACCCCGACGCTTGTAATCCTTCAAAATTAACATAAAAACACATAAAACCTATAAATATCGCTTTGAGAATAAATAAAATTTCTAAGTTTAAAGCATCAAAAGTATCATATTTTGGCAACACGTCAGATCCTTGGTCACCTCTTAGGATCTTGAATCTCCTCGTATGGACCCTAGGACACCTTCACAGTCCTAAATTCCCTACTAGGATCATAGGTTACCTTTCAGAATCTTGAATCTCTCTGTAGGGATCCTAGGCCACCCTCAAGGTCCTAAACCCTTTATTTGTATTCACACCAGGGTCCTAATCGTCTTTTAGGATCCTAAGTCTCCCATTAGAATCCTAAGTCACCATCAAGGTCATAAATCCCTTATTCAAAATCATACTTGAAGCCTTGTACATGCAAGAACATGATCAGGAGATGAAGTGAAGAGAAATGACATGGGTGCATGTACATCAAGTTCAACATCATGAGAATAGATTAAATTTATGCACAATTATTGAATTGGAGATCATTTGAATTATAGATGAAGTAACCCATTCATAATTTCCATGTACATCATAACATACTTGAGAAATATCATGTAACTCATGTAAGTTAAGCATAATTCATGCATATTTCAAGGTATAAACATAAAACCATAATTATAGTATTTGAAATCTAAGGCATGAAAACCCTAATTTGATCATACTTGAAATTGATGAATTAGTAGGAAATGGGTTGGTTATGGTTGATGGTGACACTCCAATAACAAAGCGGTCTCTATCAGTAATTAAGCTAACCGAGGTTAGGGTCGAATTCACAGGGAATACAAGGCTTTGACTACAAGACTTTACTACTAATCATTTCTAGTATTTATGACTACAATCTCTAAATAGGGGGGGTTGTGATTCAAAAATAAAATAAAATAAACACTAATTAAAATACAAGGAAACACTCAATTTTGGGGGACAACTTGTGAAATGTATTCCTTATGGTTCATCGACTTGATTACCCTAGATACATAATTATAATTGGTGAGTCGCATGGGGGATGGTAACTTAGGTTCTTCTAGTCCTCTTGTGAAGGTGAAGGTCGAATTTTACCGTGGCACTTGGTCGGCCACCATGGCATGTCAAGTAAACGTTACCAGTAGTCCCAACCAACCTCTCCTTGGTCAGGTTTGGTCAATTAGATGTGTAACACCCCATATCTTACAATATTAGTACTATACAAATGAAACATGATATGGTTTAGTCAAAATTAGCACTCATTTTAAAAAGTTCTTGAATCTCATGTTAGGGGCGATATGTGCACCTAATGCTTAAGAAGATCGATTGCATACAAGCTTTATGTTAAATTGAGGAGATCACGGCCCTAAAGAAAGTGAGAGAATTGAGGTGATTGTAGGACTTAAGAAGCTAGCAGGTGAATCACCTACTTTCTTAGCTTAAAATTGCTAGCTAAACGGAGACAAGGCCCGATGTCGAATTTATCCAAGTCTGATTTTTAATAAAGTCTGTATTAAGGGTATAACTTTAGCCCATATTTTACCATCATAAATGGACTATATTTTCAGTACAAGAAGAGTAAAAAAAGGGCACAAGCCCATTACAACTTCTTTAGTAAGTTAGGCCTAACTAACTAAGAGAAAAGTGGAAAAATGGGAAGCAAAGGCCCATCAATTTGGAGCCCCTTAAGGCCCAAGTGAAATGGGGAAAATAGTAATTTAATTACTTGATAAAATAAGGCTTAAAAGGTAAAAGAAAGTCGGCCAAATTAGTCCTTTAAAAAGGGGTTACAAGCAGCAAATTTCATTCATTCTTAGACTTGGAAATTTCAGCTTTCATAAAACTTCTTTGTTCTTCTTTCTTGACTTTGTAAAGTATCCAAAGGAAGCTTTTAGGGTTCTTAAGGATGCTATCAACCTTGAAGATAAAGGGTAAGTGATTATAGTTGTGTGTTTAGTAAGGTTTCTTCATGAAAAACAAGAGACTATATTGGTTATGTCTATGCTGAAATTGTTGGACAACATGTGTTCCAAAAGTTGTTATACATTTGTTCTTGTTTATTTGGAATATTTTCTTTTTTGGTTTGGATTAATTATGAAGGGAAGCTATTGTTCCTAATGAGTATTATAAGGACTGCTGCACAATTTTACAGTCCGCAAAAGTGAGTTCTTGTATGATATCGTAATTGTGCTTGTAATAGGAACTTGTAGGCTGATTGATTGAGGACTATGGTCTCACATCCTCCACCCATTTTGAGGACTATTTTTGAACTATTTTAGGACTATTTCTATGTATAAATGTTGTGGGAATAGTTTGGTTGAGGTTGGGAAAGTTTTGGAATCGTCAACGTCATAATGTAGCGAAACAACGTAACTTTATGCCGCCTATTTATATGTTGCGTAGCATTGTTATGTCCTGTGCTTCGTGGGATGTTGTAAGGCTATTATAGCACTAAAATAGGCTGCACATGATATGTATATGATAATGTGTATTAGAAAATATGACTAGGGGCGGAAAAGTCGAACAAATACGCTCGGGTTTATAATTATCCGCAAGCTTCCCATGTGTTGTTTTTTATGAGATTGGGCTACCAAGATGTATCTATTGGCTGCTAATGCTAGTTTTATCACCTATTATGCTATAGATAAATATTTGGATAAAGGGAAGGTTATCTCGAGGTAATAGAGAGGTCGTACAGCGAGGTATGTAAGGCTACTTCATTTTGTATTACTTGGCATGAAATCTAGATTCTTCCTTGGGACAACAAGGCACTTACCGATTCCGACACAACTATTAACCTTATCTCCACTCTTTCACATTTTCATATGCTCCCATACATAGTCACCTTCAAATCTGCATACCACGTTACATGGGTTCTTGTTGCTAAATAAAGTTCACAAGTTGTTTCATCTCATACACATTTCATTATTTATGTAACTTACTCCTTTCATTGTAGTGTTGTCTTTTGTGATTATTTACATGTCATATGTTGTATCTACAGTTCTCCAATCCCAATATTATGACCACCAAAAGAATAATCTCAATGGTAATTGAAAGAGTAAAGTATATTGCTTACTGATGGGTGGTAACTCGAGGGGTGGAAGGATCACCTATCCAGGGTCAATCCTATCATCGAGGGTAGCCCAAGGGGTTAAAGGAAAAGCCTAGCCAGGGCCGATCCCGATATAGACTTACCATTAATCAGTTGGTCATTTGTATTACATGTTGTGCACAGATTATACAGTAAAGGTAAAGTAATGAAAAGAAAATAAAGTACATGATTCCACATTATAACTAAAGGTGGTCTCTTATCCTACACTAGTGCATAGTTCCATTTGAGTTGTTGTTTCATATATAGTATTTCCTGCCTTACATATTCAGTATATTATCTCATACTGACGTCCCTTATAGGGGACCTGCATTTCATGCTGCAGGTACAGGTGCGAGTAGATCTCCCCAGTAGGAGTACAGGATATCCAACTGTTGTTACCAAGCTCTAGGTTGCTTTGGAGCTTTGTGCATCTAGAGCTTATATTTTTATGTTGTATAGTTAGTCGAGGCGGGGCCTGTCCTGACCCTTATCAGATACTTTTCCTTATCTAGAGGCTTTATAAACTAAGTAAATTAAAGTGTGGTCATGTCTCGTACTTTAAACACCGTGGCCCTAACGGCCTAGCCATATGCATTTCCTTTTGGCTTGTTATTACTGTTTATTTTCTTAAAGGCATGTCAAATATAGAAATCCCTTATAACATGTATAGAAAGTGCATGGATACAGGTTGGTTCTCTCGAGCCTCATTGGCAACGGGTGCCAGTCCGCCCAACGGGACTTTGGGCGTGACAGAAGTGGTATCAGAACGGGTCACCCTAGGGAATCTACAAAGCTGTGTCTATGTAGAATCTTGTTTATCGATGTGTTTTGCACCAAATTTATAAGAAGAAGGCTACGTGGCATTTAGGAGTTGTTACTTTCTTTTCATTCTTTAGATCGTGCCATAGAGCCAAGTGTAATAGGTGCATTATGTCTAACTCCTAAATTGTTTTGTACAACAAGTATGCCAGAAACTAGGCAAAACAAAGGTAAAGGGAAGGAATTAGAAGTGGTGGTTGGTATACCCTATTAGGCAAGACAATGAAATAAGGTTTAAGAGGGGTCTCTGTCACAGACATCTCCAACTCCTCCACCTCCTGATGAACCTAAAAGTAGTGGAATTCCCCTAGAACCACCTATCGATACTACCGTGAAGGATCTGCGAAATGCATTTCAATTATTGACTCATATAGTTGCTGGCCAAGGTCAAAGAAAGGAAGGTCCAATTATAGGTACAAGTGGTGCAAATAGGGAAGCTAGCACGAGGATACGTGATTTCCTTAATTTAGACCCTCCATCCTTCACCGGGTCAGATCCTAATGAAAATCCCCAAGACTTTATTGATCAGATTCAGCGTACTTTAGATGTTGTGCATGTGAGTTGTACATAAGCTATCGAGTTATTGACATATAGGTTAAAGGGTGTGGCTATATTGTGGTATGAAGCTTAGAAGCAATCTAAGGGTATAGATGCACTCCCAACTACCTAGAAGGAGTTCAAGGAGGTATTTCTTGGCCATTACTTTCCATTAGAGATTCGAGAGGCCCATGAAGATAAGTTCTTGAGTTTCCACCAAGGGACTATGAGCGTGAGGGAGTATAGCGTTCAATTTAATTCCCTGGCCAGGTATGCTCCTAATGCAGTTGCCACTATGGCGCATAAAGTTCATCGATATGTAGATAGATTGGATACGTATATGGTCAGAGACTGTACCATTACTTCCTTGAACAAAGACATGGATATAGCAAGAATGCAAGCTTTTGCACAGAAATTGGAGGATCAGAGGAAAAGGAGAAGGACACAAGAGTTAGAAAGAGCGCAGTACAAGAGAGTCAGGTCTACAGGGCAGTTTACACCACCTCAAGGAGAGCTTAGTCCTCGGTTTTCTAATAGACCTCTTAGGCCATCATCCTCGTACTCTGCAGCCTGTGCTCCACCACAACTTCAGGGGTCTAGGAGCAATCGATTTGGTCAATGAGATGAGGGACAAGTTGCGCGGACAACGGGATATTCGGTAGGCCAGCAAATGACTCCTAGGAAACCTTGTAAACAGTGTGGAAGAAGTCATTCAGGTATATGTCGTGTTGATATAGATGCTTGTTATTAATGTGGTGCGCTAGGGAACATGATGAGAGATTGCCCGAGGAGACATATGGGTGATATAGCACAGCCTACTAGTTCAGTTGTTGTATCATCATTGTCAATTCCTCTATTAGGTGCGGTCAACAAGCACCTATGGGTCGTGCTAGAGGTGTTACAGGGGCAGCTAGCTCTAGCGGAGTCCAGAATCGCACTTATGCACGGGGGAGTCAGGAAAATTTGGAAGCTTCACCTGATTTGGTCATAAGTACATTGTCCATCTTTTCACATAATGTATATGCATTAATTAACCCTAGTTCTATACTATCATACATTATCCCATTAGTTGCTGGGAAGCTTAAGAGAACACCCAAATTATTGAACAAACCATTTGAAGTGTCTACACCAACAAGTGAATCTATTATGGCTAGAAGAGTTTGTTATGACTGTGTAGTAACTGTTTGTGACCGTAACACATTGGTTGACCTAACTAAGCTATAAATGGTGGAATTTGATGTTATAATGGGTATGGATTAGTTAACTTCTTGCTATGCCACCGTGGATTGCCAAACTAAGAGGGTGTGCTTCCACTTTCCAAATGAGGCAGTCCTTGAATGGGAAGGATGTTGGGGTGCCAAAGGGTAAGTTTATCTCTTATTTTAAGGCAAGAAAGATGATATCTAAGGGGTATATATGTCATTTAATTAGAGTAACTGATATAGATGTAGAATCGCCAACTCTTCAATTAGTTCCCATAGTGAATGAATTCGTTGATGCGTTCCCTGAAGTACTTCCAGGCTTACCTCCAGGACGAGAAGTAGATTTTGGTATTGACTTACTTCTAGGCACTCAACCTATTTCCATCCCTCCATATAGGATGGCCCTGATAGAATTGCGTGAATTAGAAGAGTAGTTAAAAGACTTATTGGAGAAGGGTTTTATAAGACCTAGTGTGTCCCCTTGGGGTGCACCAGTGTTATTT